>JAXIUT010056936.1:0-10167 GCA_035586675.1 Eurytoma californica | reverse complement strand
TAATATAATTGTAATTTAGAATAAGTATGAATAGTATAAATATGATTTGGAATGAATATAAACCTAATAAATGTAAAATTTTAAAGAATAAGAAAAAAAATCAAAAAATTCGGAACGCGACAGAGGCCATAATAAAGCTTTTTCTCGACCAACAAGAGGAACTAATCGATTCCAGAAAAGGTTATTCACATAATAATGTAATAATAATAAGGTAATATATGAAGCTCAGGTATTACACATTTTTGTAATACATAAACGTCATCGTCTTCGGTAAAAAAAGGAAGATTGATTGTGCTGTGGCACTCTCTGCTGTACTTTTTATCTTTACTTGCAAGACAAAATTTTTCAGAGTCATACAATTTAATTTTGATGTATCTGTTGAACTTTTTGCGGTAACACTGGAACATTCATCAGGTATTGACTTATTTCTCAAATCGTTCAATGAAACGAAACAGTATGGACAAGGAAAAGTTGAAGTTGCAGTTTGTTGCCCATTAATAATGAGTAAAAGTTTGAAGTCTGAAACAAATTTGAAGGAAATGTTATTTAGTTTAGTTAAGTCAAACAAAATTTTAACATTTTCGTAAGTCTCTTTTATTTGAGGAACTATACACAATAATATTAATTTATCCACACTTAATAGCTTACCTTGCTTACTAGCACTGCCGCCTTCAGAATAAAGAGTTCTACTTTTTTTGTATTCGTTCAAATCATGTAAATCGAAGTCATTTTCATTTTCTTCAGCATTAAATTTTGGTGAATAATTTTCAGGAGCAATTGTCAAACTTATTTTGAATGAGCCTTGACCACCATCAACCATAACTTTGACACAATAATTTCCTTCTAACTGTCCATGATCTATTACTGCATCGAGAAGCTCCTCAGCAGTAGCATAAATTATAGGTCAGTCTTTTTTATCTGATGAATTATCACAATCAAATTTATGAACGGCTATTTTATAAATATCTTCCAGTGTTTTTGATTTTTCTGACATGTGTTTGCGATAGTTTTTAGGAATACTCTTTTTACCAATATTAGATCTAATGAAATTAGTTATTTGATTCATCTGCCTAGACGAGCTCTTTATTTTAACTCGAAAGTCGTCTAGGAAACTCTCATCGATCTGTACATTCGACTTTAAATTTTCTTCATGAAGAGTGATTTTTCTTCTTCTGCCTCCAGTAGATAAAGTCAGTGATTTATCTTCAGTTGCATTGTTATTAAGTTTTGAGTCACATTTATTTTTGATTACGGCATTAACGAGTTGTTCTTGACATTTTTCAGGCACTTTTTCAAGAAGTTTAGTCATATTATGTTTAAAAGCTTTACAGACATAATTAATACCACAACCAACATCTTGAAAACATTGTCTGCAGAGCTGTATGTAGTTTGATTCTTTTTTACTTTCTGTTGGAGAGTTTTCTTTATCGTTAGAAGTTTTATTAAATTTACTTAATACATTTATTTCAATTAACTTTCTAAAATGTCCCTTGCCGTTCTGCACTTTGTTGTGACCAAAAGAACGAGCCGTTAAGCAAATATAACAATCACAAGCTTTTATTCCCGAACGTGTCTCTTTATGTAGAATCATATCTTTGTAATTTGGTATTATTTGAAGCTTATGATTAAAAATTTCTTTATCAGAATCGAGAAGCGTTAAGTAGCAGGATCTACAAATACTCAAGGGATACTTTTCATCAGTTAAATTGAAATCCTTTGACACAATTTTTTTGATAAGGGCATCAGCATTTGAGGAAATTAAAAACTTTTCATGTTTCGTTTTGCCAAAGATAATTTTTCTACCGCATGGAGGACATACTTTTTTTCTATTGTCATAATGTGAACTTTTCCCTTCATGACTCATTTTGAAGACAAATTTATAATTTGTAATAAAGGAAGTATGCAACTACAGCAAATTTTCAAAACCATAAAACGATTAAGCTCAGTTTCGAGGGTTTATATATCATTTTTAGATACAGCTTTTCATGCGAGATTAGCTTTTTTTAGCATGCGCCACCTAGGAGTAAATATATGAACTAACTGTTAAAAAAAAACTCTGAAATAATTAATTGATTCTGTAATATTAAAATCAAATAAAATTGTTTTAAAATTATTCTAAAATTACTCTTTATAAAAGAACGAAATTATTTTGAGAGTGCTTAATAAAAATATTTGAAAAAATGACTATTTTTTTATAAAGTTTACGTGTATATTGTGTACAAAATTTTAAATTTGAAGGATAAAATACAAAAATGCGCATAACTTGCGAAAGGGAGCAGCTAGGATTTTAAATTAAAGTGATTTTTTCTCTACAAACGATACGGAAACTTTCTGCGTTAGGCGATTTTGGATCCATTTTCGGAAAACCTAGACGGGTTTGGGGAGCACCGTGCATTATAAACGATTGCATCTCCTTTGCTACATTCCTTTCATCCTGGAAGAAGGCTTTGCTACGACCTCTTGTCAAGATAGCGAAGATTAGGTCTGATGCTCGTCCGATCACTCTGCTTCCTGCTATCTCTAAACTCTTTGAGCGAGTCGTATATGACCAACTATCAGAGTATTTGTCGCTTAATAATCTGCTCGATGTCAAGCAAGCTGGCTTTAGAAGAGGGCACAGCACGCAGACCGCTCAAATTCGTGTCATCGATGACGTTCGATGGGCCATAGATAAGCGTATGGTCACGTTCTTACTATTTTTCGATTATTCGAAGGCCTTTGACACGGTTCCACATGCTAAGCTACTTCATAAGTTGAGAGCCCTCAACTGCTCTGATTCCTTCATCAAACTTATTTTCTCTTACCTCAAGGATCGTGAACAAGCGGTAATCGACGAAGATGGCAATATCACCAGCTGGATCAGAGTCAATGCACGAGTTCCTCAAGGAAGTGTCTTAGGGCCCTTACTGTTCTCTATTTTCTTAAACGATCTTCCCTCCGTACTCAAACACTCCTTGCATATGATTTATGCAGACGACACTCAAAGCTATCTGGTTGTCCTCCCCAGCGACTTCTGTATCGGAGTTGACTTAATTAGTAAGGACGGTGAGGCAGTGGTGAGGTGGGCAACTGAGAACGGTCTCACTCTCAACGTTAAGAAGACTAAAGCTATGGTCATGTGCAGTGCTGCCTACATCTCTGGACTCGACTTCGATTGCCTACCTAAGATCACCATTCTCAGTCAGTCCCTTTCTTATGAATCAAAGGTTAAAACGCTTGGACTGTTTCTCACTCCCACTCTCAATTGGTTTAAGCATGTCTGTACCGTTATCCGGAGAGCCAATTTTACTCTAAGAAATTTGCGCCAACATTGTCACTCACTGTCTAGATCTCTAAAGAAAGAACTAGTTGAAAGTATGGTCCTTTCATATCTCGATTACATGTGTGTGCTTTACCACGATACGGACAAGACTCGTAACAATGATCTACAAGTCCTGCAAAATGCCTGCGTGCGTTTTGTTATTGGGAATATCGGACCTCGTGAGCATGTGACGCCTCACCGCTTGTCACTTGGCTGACTCTCTATTAAGAGAAGACGACAATATTTTATCGGTGCGCTAGCCTACAACATAATTGCTAATCGCAACCCCGTCTATCTCTTTGATAAGTTCTGTAGGCTTAACATTGATATCATTGTCCAGTCGTCGTCTCGTCTCCCTCCGAGATCATTGTCTTATGTTCCTATTCACACCGCTGCTATCAAAGGCTATTTCCTAGTAACTGTCAATTGCATACTTTTAAAGCACATCTTTAAGACACTTTACTCGAGAGAGATCGGCTCGATTGGTCCTTGCATGCGAATTAGTATCATCTAGTCTGCGACTAGTCTTCCACTTGTTATTAAGATTAGCTTAAAGGCCGCAATAAAATATATACTGGAGGATTCGCACCAAAGTATACTGGAGGATTCGAGAATTTGTTAAATAATAAGAAACTCAGCGACGTCAAAATCGCCATAGGTGATAAAGAATTCTATATGAACAAATGCATTTTGGCTGTTCGAAGTCCAGTATTTGCAGCTATGTTTGAGCAGAATATGACAGAAAACATAAAAAATCTAGTAACAGAAATAAAAATTAAAGAAATAAAAATTGGTTAATTGTCAGCTGGAAATTGTAATGAAATAAAGAAGCCAGCATTAACTTTCAAATTACAGAAAAGTCCAACAAAAATAAAAACTACATTACAAGAATCAGTAGCAAAAGCTTTTGATGATGAGGATGATTTATTTGTTAAAAAGAAGACAT
The DNA here is from genome assembly GCA_035586675.1 of Eurytoma californica. Classification (NCBI taxonomy): domain Eukaryota; kingdom Metazoa; phylum Arthropoda; class Insecta; order Hymenoptera; family Eurytomidae; genus Eurytoma; species Eurytoma californica. The sequence goes on along the minus strand of JAXIUT010056936.1, from coordinate 5,920 downwards.
TGTCAAAACCGAGTATACAAGAAAAACAGGAATTTGCCGAAATTGATAAAAATAATTGATAAAATTGATAGGAACAAAAAAAAAAACAATTGAAGTCAATGTAATTGGAGATAAAATGAAGGCTATTAAAGAATGTGCTTTAAAAGAGTGCAAATTTTTAAATCAGTGTGGTTTTCTAAAACAAGCAGCAGATCAGAAAAAGAGTACAGTGAAAAATTGGGAAGAAGTTGATTATTATGATTCCGATGAAGATAATTTTGTAGGCAGAACTGGAGGAATAGAAAAAAAATACAGCAAAGAATGCAACTGGTTGGAAAACTGGACAAAGACATTGAATCCCATACTACACTGTTGGAAAAACATTCGAAGATTATAGGTAGAATAAAACATTTGGAGAAATTAATGACTTTACAAAAAACATGTAAAAATGAGGATGATCAATCTGATGAATATGTTCTTGATGCTTGTATGACAAATTCTCAAATTAGAGATATGAAAACAGAGCTTCATAATTTACGTCAAGAAGAAATACTGGTTTTAAACTCAATAAATACAAGATCTTGAAACTCGCCAACTCAAGCATCTGATGATATAACAGAAAAAACGAAAGCTGGCTTCAGAACATGATAGATATATCTGATTATAGTTTATTTTTTAATTTTTATACCTTGTTCAATTGACAGAAATATATTATACAAAACAAAAAATTAACAAAATTTACTTCTTATGAAAGTATACATTTATGGCGAGTAAGAGTATTTTCCAGAAACTCAGAAATTCTAAACTCCGAGACTCTAAAACTAGCTACCCTAAACTCAGAAACTAAGCCTAGAAACCTCAAACTCAAAGACCCTAAACCTACACACAATAAAGCAAAAAACTCTAAACCCAGAAATAGTAAGTTTTGCATTTTTTTAACTTAAATTAATTAAAAAAATTATTTAAATTAAAGTAATAAAAGTACTGAAATCATGAAATATGAAAGGCAAGTTTTTGCTAAGCATGTTTTTTACTTACAAAACAAAACCGAAAAACTCAAAACTCACAAACTCCCAAGCTAGAAACATGAAACCCAGAAATACTAAATTTTGAATTTCTTTAATTTCAACTGTTAGAATACAACAATAATTTAAATTAAAGTACTGAAAGTATTGAAATCCTGAAATATATGAGGCAAGTTCTCTAAGCGCGTTTTTTTTTATTTACAAAACGAAACACAGAAATAATAAATTTGGCATTACCTTTCGATTAAACTATTTAAATACAAATTTTTGAAATTAAAATAACGAAAATACTGAAATCCTGAAATATATGAGGCAAGTTTTTTACTAAGAATTTTTACTTACAAAACGAAATCCAAAAATCCTAAACTCACGTAATCTAAAGCCAAAAACCCTAAACCCAGAAAGCCTAAACTCAAAAACTTTAAACCCTCAACTACTAAATCAAGAAATCTTCAAAAAAGAAACCCTGAAGCCAGAAATCTTAAACCCAGAAACTTGTAATGTTTGTAAATTCTCTACATTTTATTACCATTCTACGAAATAGTTACCAAATAATTAGCTAGTGACGTACTTACCGGGTCCCGGAAAAAGCTCACGATGTGAGAGTTTTGAAAACATAGAATTAATAATATTATATATGAGTGACGTCTTTTTAACAATTGAATGTAACTGCCTAACATGCCAAACAATCTTGAGTTAATTGTCCTCATAAGTTTATATTATAAATAATATTCTTTTGATATTTTGATAGAAAAAAATTTTTGTACGTTATTGTATCAGTAACTTAATTATAACGATTTGCTTAAATGCGGAAAAAGGGCGTACGACAATAAGTCAATAATAATAATAGTATAATAGTTAATCGACAAAATCATTCGAGTAACGATATTCTCTAAAGATACAACTAATGACCATGGGATAATTATTGATTATTCTAATGCATTACAATAGTAATTTGATAACGCAGAAAATTACGGCATTTCTACCACTTTGCTTAGATCATACCCTTTTTAAGACCGATTATTTCATTTCCATATACACATATCAAATGAACAAAGATTGTGTTATCGATGAAGTTTTTCCGGGACCCGGTAAGTACGTCACTAGCTAATTATTTGGTAACTATTCGTAACTTTCGTTGGTAACTATTTCGTAGAATGGTAATAAAATGTAGATAATTTTAAAAAATTACAAGTTTCTGGGTTTAAGATTTCTGGCTTCAGGGTTTCTGGGTCCAGGGTTTTTGGTTGTAGGGTTTCTTTTTTGAAGATTTCTCGATTTAGTATTTGAGGGTTTAAAGTTTTTGGGTTTAGGCTTTCTGGGTTTAGAGTTTTTGGCTTTAGATTACGTGAGTTTAGAGTTTTTGGATTTCGTTTTGTGAGTAAAAATTCTTAGTAAAAAACTTCACGCTAACTGCAGACTATAATTTTTAATTAATTTTAATGAAACTGGTTTTAAAATGTTTATTTTTATGTCATTTAGGGCGGACGCTAATAGCTAAGGGTCAAAAATTCTTTTTCTATTTTTTTTTGTAACAAATATGTAAAAGTGAAATTTTCCTTTTTAATGTGACTTAAGACATTGGGTAATTCATAGAGGGAAAAAAAACTAATCCATAGCGGCAGCCCTAAATGGCATACAAAATAAATATTTTAAAACCAGTTTCATTAAAATTAGATAAAAATTGTGGTCTGCAGTTGGTGTGAAAGGAAAAAATATTCGACTACTGATACCTCAGGTTCCAGATGGAGTTATGACTCCATCTGGGTATTAATTAATAGAAAATGTTATATAACATTAACATCAAATATTAAAATAATTTTTAATTCAATATTTCTTTTTTTGTAGGTTAAAAAGTGAAAAAAAGGCTATAGGTCCCATAGCCCCTTAAAAAATTATTTAAATGTTTTTAATCACAACACTTTGATTTATTAATATTTTATTATTAAGGTCATTAAGGCATTAGCACAGTCATTATAAAATTATAAAATCATGAAATTTAATTGTAGGTATGTAACTTATTTTATCCTTATTTAATCGATATTTTCAGGTGGGCTCGCCGATGATCATGACGTTTTCCACATGTTAACTACTTCTTTACACCCCCCAGGTGTAGTTAACACTAATTCGCAAAGAGTTTCTAATGAAGAAGAAACTAAACTTAGTCAAGAGTATCAAGATTATCAAAAAAAACTTGAGAAACAGAGAGAAGATTATCGAAGGTAAGAAATACATGAATTATTTTTTTCATTTTGTGATATTGTAAATCCCGACAATTATCACTAAGGGCCCGTGGCGATTGGTTTTTGATTTATAAAGGGCGCCAGGTGCTTTTTAGGCACCGAATTGGGTCCGCTCGGCTGCTCAGCCGGACCCAAAGGGGGTTTGCTGACGCAAGGTCCCCGGGACGGGACCGTAACTCCTCCGATCGCTCTCTTCTCCTCGGGCTAACCGTCGCCCGCTTGGTCGTTGGAAAACGCGCGCACGAAAGGGGGAAGAAAAGGAAAAAACACTCAGAAAATCACTCACGCGTCTCGAATTCGTTCTACTCAATTTATTGCACTCAGTGTATTTTAACAGGTGTCTGGGGAGGTGACACGTGCTCGCCGGCGTGTCTCGTCGCGGTCCCCCTCGTCGCGTCGCGCCTCCCGGCGCATTGCTCCCTCGGGCGAGTGTCACGTGTGTAATGTAGGGTGTGTGTGCGTGTTGTGGTATAGGTGTGAGTTCGGTGCGCCCTGGCGCGGGCTCGTGCAGCCGGAGTACCGGCGCGGTAACATGGTGGCGGTAGCGTCAGCTGACGCGCGTCGCCTCGTGCTGGTCGGTTGCTGGCGCAGGGCCTGGGACCCGTCGGCGCCGAGCCACCACGTCTCGCCGTTTCCAGGGGGACGCTCGCGTGGGGCGTAGTATCAGCGTGGCTTCTCTCGCGTACGGGGCTTCCTCGAGCGCTCTCTCTCTCTCTCTCTCTCTCTCTCGCATACGGTGTGCTGGTTGTCAGCTGCTCGCGCCTGCAACACGCATTTCAATCGGCGGCTGCAGTCGACAGCTCGGCGACGCGGCCCTCCGGACTTCCCCTCATGGTGATGGGAATTTTCTCATCACAATTTATATATATCAAATTTTTTTAAAAAATTTTCAAGGCAGCTATTTCAAGACATCAATGACTAACTCTACTCAAAAAATGCAATTGATTTCGCAGATGAGAAATCAGTTATTAAATTAGCTGCGAAATTTACTTCTGTTTCTTCAATATTCTTAAATAAACTGTAATAATGTTGAAGAAATAAGAATTCGTGGTTGGTAGTTAAATGATTGTTAAATGATTGTTTATTAATGTATATAATATTTACAATGAAGCGCCATGCGCTTGGGCGGCACCGCGTGCCGCCTTGGACGAGAGCTGAGAGCCAAGAGAGTGAAGCGTGATTCGGCCGCTGCCGCTTGCGCCCAAGTCAGGCTAGGTGCTCGGGTGGGGAGGGCACGCACACATACATGTGTGAGTGCGCGCATATAGTTTATATGCAATCTTCGCGACCCTTGTACTCAACAAATAAGGGTCGTGTAACAATCTCGTTTATTTAACAGTATTTCGCAATATATAATGTATATAATTTAACAAATGTATATTGTAGCTTTCCATCAAAGAATCATTACTCCTTTTTTAGTATTCAAGATCCCGAGAAGACTTTAGTTGAGCGCTTATGCGGGTCGCGAGTGGTACCGTACTTATTGAAGAGGCACGGTTGAGTGATGACATGCGAGGTTGCAATGTACGATAGGCACCCCCCCGACAGAAAAAGCAGCATAAGATGATCAGGCACCATGCAGCCTCCCACCATCCACCTGAAGTAGCGCCGTAGTGGTTAAGGAGGTTCTACCGATAAAATGGAGAATATGATAAAAATTTAAAGATCTATAAATAAAAGCCTAATAAAGCTACAGTTAAATGTTTATTTTTTCACTTTGAGGAGTCACCTTTTCATTGCAATTTTTAAATGAATTAACATTAAGATTCTTTTAAGGGCATGTGAAACCCAGGCGTAGGAATCTTCCGTACCGGCATCGGTATTTTCTTTGTTTTCTCAAAATCAAAACAAATTTTTGAAAAAGCGCTCTTTATTGCCCTCCGCGTTGGTGCAAGGAAGGTCTGGTTTCAATTTCAAGTCATTCCGTTAAACACTCTCGGAGAAAAATGGGATGAAAAATGTTACATTTATGTAACATATTTATACATTTTTCATCCCATTTTTCTCCTAGAGTTTTGAACGGAATAACTTGAAATTGAAACCGCATCTTCCTTGCACCAACGCGGAGGACAACAGCGCTTTTTTCGAAAATTTGTTTTGGTCTTAAGAAAAAGAAGAAATTACCGATGCCGATACGACAGATTCCTACCCCTGGGTTTCACATCCCCTTAAAAAGATTCACAGAAAAATTAATAGAAAACATATTGAAAACATCGTACGAACATATTTAAAAATTTTCAGTCATGACCTACAAGAGTTAGAAAAAATTAATATCTTTCATCGATGAGAATAGTTAGGTTAGGCATCACGCGAAAAGACATGATTGTCTTGTATTACACAAGATACTTTTAATAATATTAGCAGTATTGCAATTTGTACAGAACCGTTCAATTGCTTTTGTCCACCTTGTGACGCTCACATTTAAAAAATATGAAATATTTTATAATTTAAGGGCTATCGAGAAGCCTAATAATATGAATGAATTTGGAAAAAGCGCGCCTAAAAACTAGCGACCCTGCAGACACGCGCTTGCGACGTCACAAAGCTCCTCCTCCGAAGCGAAGCTCCCTTCTCTTGCGCTGCGCGCCTAATAGGTATCTCTCTTGCGCTCTTGACGTCACAAGCGACGCCCCCTACCCGAACGGCGTCGCCCCCCCGCGGCGGGGCGCCGTA
>JAXIUT010056925.1:0-10167 GCA_035586675.1 Eurytoma californica | reverse complement strand
ATTGTGACTTATCTAGAGAGCGACCATCGGCTCTGGGATGAACATTTGGCGGAGTTCCGGCACGCGTTTAATACAGCGGTACAAACGTCCACCAAAGTATCGCCAGCATTTTTGAATTTTGGTCGGGAGCCGCGCGACACAGCGACGATTTGTTCGGGGGAGACTGCTATTATGCCTGTCGAGAAATTGACCGTGGAGCAGTGGAAAGATCGACAAATTAGGTTAAGTGCGTTGCGCGACCTCGTATCGAAATTCCAGTTTGAGGCGACCGAGACTCAAGCCAAATATTATAATGCCAATAGACGTGAGGTGAGGTACGAGATCGGGGATGTGGTTTGGAAAAAGCGAAAAGCTTTATCCTCGGCTATCGGCGGGAAGTCAGCTAAACTCTTTAAGAGATTTGCGGAGCCGTATCGAGTCGCGAAATTGAGATCGCCGGTCGTAGTCGAGCTGGTTACGTTGGACGGGAAGGCGGCTGGCATCGGCTTCATCGAAGAGCGTTGTTCCTGTAGGCACTATGATATACTGGCAATAACTGAGGCATTCTTGCACGATGGCCTACCCGACGACCATCTCTCGATTGAAGGCTTTAATTTCTTTAGAGTCGATCGAGTTGGGCAATTGGGAGGGGGAGTGGGGGTGTATGTTCGTGATTACTTCTCCGTAAAGATACTTGCGCAGTCCCATGGCGCGATACCCGAGTTTTTGATTTTACAATTAAAATACGATCAAACAAAAATTCTCTTTGCTGTCATTTATCGCCAACCTGCCTCCCCTTATCCCAAACAGTTTTTCGACTGTCTCTCGCCTTTTTTGGCGCAGTTTGTTAACGTTGTCGTCACAGGTGATTTCAACCTGAACATGACCACCCTGAACCCTTTTTGTCGGGATGGCTCTCCACCCACACATGGATCGACTTGTTTCTGGCCAAAAACCTCGCGGCGGTTACTCAATCAAGAAGCACTGAGTCCCCGTTCATTGCCGGATACGATTTCATTGAGATAACTTACAAGTGCTCAAAGCCCCAACACTGCCGAAAGGTTATCCGTTGTCTAAAGAACATTAATCCAGATGTGTTTCTCACCGCATTGCGGCAGGATCCGTCTTGGACAGCGCATAGCTCTCTGGTCACTACCCTGGAGCATGAGAGTGGATGCGTTGGCCTTGCTGCGCGCAACTTCACAGCCTCACTGATTACTGCGTATGATTCCGCTGCACCCTTGCGCAAAATGACTCTTTCAACTAAATGTAAACCCTGGGTGTCGCCGGCCATTCGGGAAATGATGCGAAGAAGGGACGCAGCTTATAAAGTTGCTGCTGCATCTAAGTGCATTAGCGACTTCAACTGCTTCAAAGCTCTGCGGTCGAGAGTTTGTAATTTACTTGATTGTGCCAAGAATCGTTACTTGGCTGATAAGCTTTCTCAATCCCCGGATTCGACTGCGCAATGAGGAAATTGCGTCATATGCACGTCTCTGCCACGCGTTTACCGTCACCATTCACCTATTTTGACCTCAATACCTTGAATGTGTACTACGCTCAAGTGGTTAGTGGTGCACCTCCGCTCAATGAGCATGGGTTCCGGTTAGTGGGTGACCATCCTCCTCCTACCTCTCCGGATGTCCGTTTTGAACTCCGTCCTACTACTGAAGATGAGGTTTGCACGGCGGTTATGAATGCCTCGTCCAAGTCTACCGGGATCGACGGCATTTCTGCATCCACGCTCAAACTGGCCCTACCTACAATAGCAGGTTCACTAACTAATCTCGTCAACACCTGTATATTGAACTCTGCCTTCCCTTCTGACTGGAAAAATGCACTTCTAGTCCCTCTTGCCAAAACCAAGACTCTTGAGTCGCCATCGGACACCCGCCCTGTTGCGCAGCTCTTTGAAATCTCTAAAGTCCTGGAGCGAGTTGTACATGGCCAGCTGCTCAACTATCTCGAAACACGTGGCCTTCTCGACCCACGTCAAGCTGGCTTTCGAAAAGGTCATAGCACCCAATCTGCCCTCATTGATGTGCTCGATGATGTGAGACACGCTATTGACCTAGGCAAGCTGAACATTCTGGATTTTTCGAAGACGTTTGACATGATCCCGCACACTCAGCTCCTGGCTAAGTTGCGTGCCTTGAATGTGGGTGACCGAACTTTGAAGTGGTTTGTCAACTATTTGGCTGATCGTCTGCAAGCGGTAGTTGATGGCGGGGGCACCGTATCTGACTGGATTCGCGCAACGTCCGGTGTCCCTCAAGGCAGTGTACTCGGTCCACTTCTGTTCGCTATCTTTATTAATGACCTTCCCCGGGTCCTTCGGCTTGCTAGGCACATGTTCTATGCGGATGACAGCCAGATTTACATCCACTGCTTTCCTTGCTTTCTCCGTCAAAGTATTCCTGACATCCACGAGGATATCCAGTCTCTGGCCGACTGGGCTGCAGAGAATGGACTGAAACTCAACGCACGAAAATGTAAGGTAATGATTCTTGGAAACGAGTTTTATGTCAGTAAAGTCGATTGTGCGGGCTTGCCTGCCTTACACATCGATGGAGTGACTATCCCCTACGTTTCGGAGGCCTGCAACTTGGGTGTGTGGATCAGTTCCACTCTCAGCTGGAACATACAAGTCAGAAACGTAGTTGGCAAGATCTATCGCTCCCTCTACTCGCTAAAATATTATAAGCATGCATTCTCGAAGAACCTTCGGCGATTTCTAGTAGAAAGCCTGGTCTTCCCTCGGTTCGACTATGCCTGCACCGTCTATCACGACTTAAACGCCACCCAGAATCTGGAGCTTCAGAGGGCTCTAAATGCATGTGTCCGCTTCGTTGTAGGAAACATCCCTGTGCGTGCGCATGTTACTCTCTATCGCTTGAGTTGGGATGGCTCTCTGTTAAGAGGCGACGGGGATATCTTCTGGGATCACTTGCCTACTCTGTTATAGCTCACGAGAATCCGGAATACCTTGCCGTGGCTTCACTCGGCTGGACGTCGACGTCATTCTGCGTCGTTCTCAGCCCAACCCTCCCCAGGCTTTAGTTTATGCTGCACCGCGTACCGAGGCCTTGAAACAGTCTTTCAAGATTCAGGACTCCGACCTGCTTAATTCTGTTAGCGTTACAGAGTTTTCCTCGAGAAATTTAGTTGCGTTTACGTACTTGCTTCGTAACACTCTCTTGAAGAGAGATGAGGCTGATTGGCGTACTCGGATAATCAATGAAGGGTTACAGCTTTAACCTTGGCTTTAGCTCTATTAATGTCCCATCCGTGCATGACGTGACCGACCGATTATTCCGAGTTTCCAATGATCCTCAAACTGACAAACATTCCTGAGCCGTCGAATGCGTAACTTATTCTTTTACTTAGATAGTACGATACTCTTTATATGCGCTCATGTATTACTTCTTGTATTTAACTTTTTAAGAAACTTTTTAAAAACTTGTAATTTTTTCTACGCACGGGTTCTACCCGAAGATGGAATAATCAATCAATCAATCAATCAATCAATCAATCAATCTCTCGCTCTTTCTTACTCTCTCTCTTTCTCTCTCTCTCTCTCTCTCTCTCTCTCTCTCTCTCTCTCTCTCTCTCTCTCTCTCTCTCTCTCTCTCTCTCTCTCTTCAGCTACACGTGCTACCTCTCCGACAACGGAGCACCTCCTGGTGACACCGGTTCTAACTATAGCCCTCGTGCCGCGCCCAGACGCTGACCGAATGCGCATGGGTCCGGGCCGGTTCCGGCTCCGGCGGCGTGACGTCACGGCTCCAGGCGCGGGGGGTTCGGGCGGCTTCGGCTCCGGGTACACGGGGTTTGAGCAGCTTCGGCTCCGGACCTCTGACGTCATCACCCGTGATGTCACGCCGCCAGCACGGGCCGGGCGCCAGGGGTCCGGGCCTCTGACGTCACCATCCCGTGACGTCACGCCGCCACTCATGCTGTCTCTCTCACTCTGGCGCCTACCTCCCCCACTTAGGCCACGCCCCCTGTCTGGAAAACGTGTTCCTCTGCTACTTGTATCTGTATATTATTTGTTGCATTTATATTCAAAATTCGTACAAAAATTATTTTAAGATATTTAATTTAGTGTCAAGATTTTATTTTAGTGTTGTTCGCGATTGAGTGAGCATTCTCGCTCGCTCGCTCCGACTCGGCTCACGGGCGACAACACCTCGCGCGCCCCGTGACGGTAAGGCGCTGCGGGCAGCTATCTAGCCTTACCCGCGAGTCATGCTTGCCTTGCGCGGGCTACCCGGCATGCCTTCGCCGCTATCTAGCTCTCTGCTCCGGACGCTCGCCCAAGCAACACGCCCAGAAACCACTTTCGCTAGGCAGTCTTCACGCTTCGCCAGGTACTGATCGACGCGCGTGATGCGCATAATCTCAACGATTCAATAAAGAGCTCAGCTCAAGTATCAGCATAATCAACTATCTCATTTTATTTAAATCACCCCGCCCTGCGCACTAGCTCAGCCGAGCAAAAGTAACATCTTTCTCAAACAAGTGTGTTTTTGAACAAACATTTTTGACTTTTTTTCACATATTTTGTAATTTTTATATTATTAGTTGCATTTATATTTAAAATTCATACAACAATTATTCTTTTAAGATATTCAACGATTTGAAAATGTATATACTTTATTTAGGTAGATATTTAAAACTTCGTAACAATAGCATGAATCCGTTTCATAATTGTTCACACGTATACCTAAACTACCTAAAGTTTACTTGAAATTTTTAAGCACTTTTTTAAATTATTGGTTTCAATTTTAGCGCTAATTTATTGATTTATACTATATTGAGGTATATTCTTATTTCATTGTAATGATCCAATGTATCCTTTAAAATGTTGTATTGAATTTACTTACTTATAGCGTGCTTGAGAATTTTCAACGGTCTTATTTAATTCTCCTTTTTTGGAATTTGGGACAACTTTTATATTCCTTAGTTAGGTAAATTGTTGGCAATTATTCATCTTTAGGTTGATCTTACAATCTTTTATTCAGTTAATTTATGTGTGTCTTAATAACATTTGCAGTCATCTTTATGAGAAAGCATTGTGCCAGTGACTTGGCAGCATTTTTTGTAACCGAACCACCATACAAGATATCCTCCTCTGCTGGAATTACTTTGTAATTGTAATTTGTATAATTTCATTAAGTGTAATTTAATTGTATTTTTTACTCTGGTTTATTAATAATAAATAAAATAATGTTCGAAATTTAATTTAACATAAAAAATTATAAAATATTCAAATATTATAAACATTATATGGATACAGTCTATTCTTAAGAATTGGTTTTAATCTTAAAGATAACTCAATTATAAATAATAAATTAGTTTTGTACACTTACATTTTGTATGTTTTTGCTTTTTTTGTATGTTTTTTTCATATATATTACGAATGCATTGTTATCACGGAATAGTTGATAATAAATTTAAGAATAATTAATATATTAAAGGATAATCTTATTCATTAGACTAAATAGTAATAAAAAAAATAATAAATATAAACATATGCCTTGTATTTTAAATAGCCACTGTAGGCAAAAAAATATTTAGAACAAGAACATATATTGCTAATGCTCGCTCGTAAATGAATACTGATTTGAAATATTATTTATATTGATTAATTTTAATATTACAGATTTTAACATTTTTATTTATTTGTCACGGCGGAATTTACATTACGCGCTGTTAACGCGAGAACGCGTGCACGCGGGGAAGCAGTGAAGGTACATTTGCGAATAAGCCCTCTGGGGGGGGGGGACGAGAGACCGGCATTCTCGAGATTGCCATGCGCGGGAGCGGACGAATATCGGAAGCGGTCTTTCGGAGTGTTTGAAGCGAGTGAGAGAGAGCATCTTGCGGGAAAGCTCGACTGCGTTGGAGTGAGCGCCGCGGAGAAAACTCGGTGGAAGTCGAGGAGCCCTCGGCGATACCTTCGACGAGCCCTAGGAGCGACGGTTGTGCGGCCGAGGAGAAAAGCCTCGGCAGGCGAGCGAACGAGAGGAGGCGCTGGCCATCGGAGACTAATTACCAGGTAGGCACAGTGCGTATGTTTTTTCTCGCGTCTTGCACGGTGTCTGCCGCGACGCAATTGTAACGGCGCGTACGCAATTTGTTTACTCGACCTGCGGCGCGCTCGGAAGATTGTCAGCATTCGTTTTATTATTTAGTCATGTAATAAATTTGTATTGTTAGTTAATTCGCGAGTTGTTTACCGACCCGTCCCGCCTTCCTTCGAATGGTACGATCCGAACTCAGCTAGCCAGTAAGTGAACGAGCCGTGGTTCCCAGCCACGGTCTCCTTTTACGTGCCGCGTGCGCAGATTTTCGTGCTCCTTTCAGCATTCGCCCGAGTCCGCCGTGACTCCGGGAAGCCACGAGGCACGGTCTCGTGGCATTTACAGCGGCGGTGGGCATTGCAAGCGCGTACCTGAAGTACGCGCGGCCGCATCGAGGGACAATTTACGATACTCGCGCCGACGACGAAGTCAACCGTCGGCGAGTAGCCACTCCGTTATATATTATAAATTTTGAAAATAAATAAAATGAAATTGTTATTAATTACACTGGCACACAAAAAAAGAAAGTGGTCTGTTCTTTTGACCGGACCCATCTATCTTTATGTATTTTGAGGCGCTGAATCCAAATCCTCAGTCGGTTTTGACCTATCACTCTCAAATTTTCGAGATATTTGCAAAAAAAGACGAAAAAACGTGAAAAATCATGAAAAACCACATCAGTTGGTGCGGTAAAATTCGGAAAACTTCTTTCCGACTTGGATCTAGCTTGATTTTCATGTATTTTGATTCTCTGAATTCGAATCCAGAGTCTGTTTATCTTCAAGTGAATTAAAGAAGAGAAATCTACTATCAAAAGGGACCAGCGCTTACGCTTATCGTGACAGAGAGAAAGATTTCCGGAAATTCTTCACAAAAGACCAGGAAAATTCATTGGTATTCTGCTCTGATGTAAAGGGATTAATCGATGAATTGAAACCAAATCTTTATAACGAGGAAGAGTGGAGACTCTTCATTGATTCTTCGAAACGGAGTCTGAAAGCTGTTCTTCTTCATAATGAAAATACTTATGCACCAGTTTCAATAGCTCACTCTACAAAACTAAAAGAAACTTATAAAAATTTGCAGATTGTGTTGGAAAGAATTAAGTACTCAGAACATCGATGGAAAATTTGTGGAGATCTGAAAATTTCAATACTGATTTTAGGTCAACAATCAGGTTTTACAAAAAAATCCATGTTTTCTATGTATATGGGATAGTAGGGATAGGAAAAATTATGATGTTCAAAAAGAATGGCTGAAAAGGACGCAGTTCAATTCAGGATCAAATAACATCAGACGTACGCCATTAGTTGATCTATCCAACATTTTGCTTCCGCAATTACGTATCAAGCTCGGCCTAACGAAGCAGTTCACCAATGCTTTAGACAAAGAAGGCTGCTATTTTCAGTACATGGGAGAGAAGTTCACCGGGATAAGTGACGCTAAATTGAAAGAAGGTATTTTTGACGGTCCTCAAATTCGTACATTTTTTTATGACGAAAATTTCATTCTGACAAGGAATGAAACTGAGAAAGCCACGTGGCAAAGTTTCAAAAACGTTTCTCAGAATTTTCTTGGCAACGAAAGGTGTGACATGGTTGAAGAGTCGATGGAAACTTTTAATCGATTGGGTTGTTTAATGAACCTAAAATTGCACTTCCTGTAGTCCCACCTATATTACTTTCCCAAAAATCTCGGACACTACAGCGAAGAACAAGGAGAACGATTTCAACAGGACATAAACGAGATGGAGTGCCGATACCAAGGAAGACGGGATATTAATACGATTGCAGACTACTGTTGGACACTGAAAAGAGAAACTGAAGTGAATGAGAAAAAAGGAAGAGAAATCCATTGCATAGGTCTTTCGAAGATAAGAGAGTTCACTACAAGAGGAAAAAGGAGTGATGCTTCAATCAGACATGTGCGATAGAACAAAAATAAAGTTATGGTTTTTTCAAAAATGTTCTTTTTTTAATATGCTATGATTCGGATAGATCAATTGGAATGCAAAATACATAAGAATATAACTTGAACCGACTCAGAACTTTTTTTTTCGAATTTCTTGCAATTTTCTTCGATTTTCCGCTATTTTTCGCAATTTGCTAAGAGGAAATGACGCACATGACTGAAGTAATATTTAATTTGGATTAAATACGTCAAAATACATCAGAGCATACCTGGATCTGGGTCAAAAATATGTTTTGCAATTTTTTCCGTAACGTTTGCTCAGATTTTCCCCGATTTTTCGCTATTTTTTATCGATTTTCCCCGATTATTCGTAATTTACTTGGAACCGCTGGCTTTTGAAGATAAACAGACTCTGGATTCGAATTCAACGCATCAAAATACATGAAAATTAAGCTAGATCCAAGTCGGAAAAGAGTTTTCCGAATTTTACCGCATCAATTAATGTGGTTTTTCACGATTTTTCGCAAATATCTCGAAAATTTGAGGGTGTTAGGCCAAAACCGACTGCGAATTTAAATTCAGCAGTTCAAAATACATAAAGATAGATGGGTCCGGTCAAAAGTTCAGACCACTTTCTTTTTTTGTGTGCCGGTGTTATTTTCAATTTAAAATTTGAGATAAAAAAAGTATAGTATATATAGTACTTAAAGTGAGTTCTTCAGTGATGTCTTTCGGTTAAATGGCTCATTTTAAATGTGAAAATGAATTGGTAATACTAATTGTTTTAATGTAATTGAATTGTGTTTTAAAATTGTAAAATATCAAAAATTATGAAATGCGAAAAAGCACCCCGAAAGTAAGAGGCAAGGGAAACTCACTCTAAAAAGCACCCCGAAAGTGAGAGGCAAGAGGAACTCACTCTCAAAAAGCACCTCGAAAGTGAGAGGCAAGGGGAACTCACTCTAACAAAGCACTCCGAAAGTAAGAGGCAAGGGGAATTCACTCTAAAAAAGCACCCCAAAGAGAAAAGAAACCATCTACGTCCACGCCGTTGTTCCTGGGTAGCGCCAAATGAAGGATCCCAGTGTTAATAATGGACGTGTGTGGTTCAAAAACCAATTCTGATCTTGATACGACCTTGAAAAATATTTCAAGGTCAAATCCATAGTTATCACCAAACTCCTCGTTGAAAGTTACATAAGGTCTGACCTTGGATGTTTTCATTTTGTTGAAACCAAACAGGATCGTTAGGCATTATCGTACTTTGCACACAGTTGACACACTGAGTTTCATTTGACCTCTGTTCGTCCTCTAGAGTTTATGGTGACCTCGTACTTTGATACATATCCGAACGTAGAATTTCCTGTTCTTTCCGTTTCCGGTGTAAAAAATAGGGTTTCCTGTTTAAAAAACCAAATCTAACCTTGAAATGACCTTGAAAATGAGGTTTAAGGTCAAATCCAAGGTCACCACCAAACTCCTCGTTGAAAGTCAATTCACAAAAAATTGCAAGGTGTTCCTGTAGACGATGTCCAGGTGTCCATCCTCAAGTCGATGGAACCTCATTTTTAAGGAAGCGCTTTCAAAATTCCATCGTAATTATCTCAATAACCATAGGCTTCCGGAATTTGGTCCATAAGACTTTTTTGTTCAGAATTTCGAGCTTTACAGGGTGGTACTATTTTCCTCGGTACTTTTCCGGACACCCTATATAATACTGATCAAGTAGAGGCTATAATAAGTGCAGAAATCCCTGATAAAGTAATGTATCCAAGATTATTTGAATTAGTGAAGCAATTTATGATTCTTAACCATGCAGAGAACAAAACCTGAAATCACCAAGTATGTACAAAAAAAGGCACCAAAAACTATCCAGAAAAGAAAATTGATAACACCGTGTATACTACGACAGGTTAACCATTATATCGTAGAAAAATTGACTATCAGAAAGACGATTTTCCTGAAAAAAATGGGCAGACAATGGCTTTGATATACCCTATAATCCATATTTATTATTAAGATTTCATTGCGACAATAATATCGAAGTTTGGTCTACAATGTTATGCATTTAATATTTATTGTGACTTGCGGTAATTAATTTTAAATTACGCGCGCGTCGACGCGAGCGCGACGTTATCGGTGCGCGTGATCGGCCGAGTGCGACGCGGGAACGGAGCGGGAAAGCCGTATA
>JAXIUT010056914.1:0-10168 GCA_035586675.1 Eurytoma californica | reverse complement strand
AAAGGCGATTGCCTTAGTTTTAGATTTATTTAATTTAAGGGATGCGCCTACAGCCCACCCTGAAACAGCTGCAGCTGTTGAGCTGCAGCTTGCAGACTTTGAGTCCGGTAGCGAGAGACAGGAAGCAGGGACTTTCATTCCGGGCGACACATTTACTACAGGTAAGAAGCTGTATGAATACGAATTCGCTAATCGCCTCGCGTCGTTAGCGCGCGCGATTCCCGATCAATTGTACGTGTACACGGACGTGTGCCCACCTTACACTGTCGGAAATAGTCAGAGTAGCCTTTTGCGCATCGTCACGCTCGATGGGGAGACGTACCAGTTTGGAAGTAACATCGTTAAACGTTTCTCACTGTTGGTTTATATACCGTTTTTACATCATAGCATTAAGAGCATAGAATTGGATATAAGGGATCAGTACGGCGAGCGCGTTCCATTCAAGTACGGGACGTTGACAGTTACACTACATTTCAAGCGTATTCGATAAAAAATGAGTCACTACATTAGATACTACGACGATCAGGTCGGCGGGGGAGGTGTGAGGAGCGTCTTCGCGGGCTCTAGATACCAGCGCGGTCGGGGTGTTGGTGCCTTTTTGGGCGGACTTTTCCGCAGAATACTCCCTTACCTCGCGAGTGGGGCGAAAGCTGTTGGTAAAGAAGTCGCTAGAGCGGGGGTGAATGTACTCGGAGATGTCTTCAACGATAGAGCTAGTTTCAAAGAAGCCGTCAAGATGCGAACGCGAGTCTGGCAAAAATCTTGGAAAAAAAGCAGCCGAAAAAATCAACGATATGATGAAGGGGTCCGGATATAAGAGGCAAGGAGTAAAGCGAAGGAATCAGTCTCGCAAAAAACGTACGGGAGAGCGCACCAGCGCCCCATGCAAGCAGCGAAAAATCACACGTAAGCGCGTAACCACGAGAAAGAAAGCAGCTGCGAGAACAGTAGCAGATATTTTCGGCCCGGCACAAATTTAAAAATGACGTTTTTACACTCGCATTCGGCCGAGTGCCTCTCCAGCGAGTTGGATCTTTTTACTTTTCCCGCTACTCAGACAGCAATAGAAAACAGCAATTTTTAACATTATAAGCCCGTCGCATCTATCACCAACGATGGGGTTGTGCCGCTAGAGTTTCTCATCCCCGGTATCAGCGAACACTACATTGATCTAGCGCACACTATGCTCTAAATACAAGTGCAAATATTACCTGCAGACGAAGCAGTTGCCGAGAATCTCAAAGTCGGCTCCGTAAACAATTTTCTACACTCAATGTTCAACCAAATCGACGTTTTTTTTAATCAAAAGCAAGTTTCTCCGACTAACAACGCCTATCCCTACAGGGCTTACATCAACACGCTACTAAACTTATAATAAAATTAATACGAGGTAAATAAATAAAGAGGGGGTTCTTAAATTAATTGAAATTTGAATTGTATTTTGATCAATATTACAAAAAAAAACAAAAAACGCCGATACGAAATAACAATTTCACTCGTTTCATCCACACTTTCAACGTGCTCGTGACTAAAATTTAAACGGCGGTTCGCCGCGCGTTAATAAAGAGAACTTTTAAGAAATTTCGCTATCGTGCACGATATACGTGACGCAGTCGATTAATACTTATCTCCGCTGAGTGATTCGGAGGAGCGCAGGGTCGTTGCAGGTTTCCCAAGTTGCGGTTAGCTATAGTCCAAGGAGATGACAACGACGCACCCTCAGGTCCACGCGTTCAGGATTTGGCACTCCTTGGACACTCCACGGGAAGTACGCTAGCCATCCGCCGCTTGTGGTTCGCACCAAACCAGGCTCAACGGTCAGTCGTGTCGCTTGTCACCAGGACTACGACAGAAAGCGGCGATGCACTTACCCCGTGCTGGGTCCTTGGACTTGCCGGGATTAGCGGGTCTTTGCAAAGGCACCTCCGGCCGGCAGGCTACCTCGTACCCCTCTGGCGCTTACGCGTCGTCGCTCGCAGCTCCGGGCCGCGCGTCGAGCGGCGAGCGCCGAAATTCTTTCACACACATCTTACGCGACAAATAGACATACACAACACTCTCATACTATGTACATCACACATACGGTACTAGAATAGACCAGTTTTAACTAGTACCCGTTACAAACTACAGCCCTGTTTCAAAAGACTCGCTTTTGACAGCTAATTTGTGGTGCAACGACACACCTGGGAGTTTTGACGCAGCGGCCAATGCAGCGATAAATGTAAATAATGGACTAAAAAATCGACAATACTTTACGTTAAACGGGACAACTTTCGACATGATTGGGCACCTGTATTGCGACGTTTTTAACCAGGATAAAATGCTTATAAACGGTGTAGAAATGAGAGTGCGTCTCGTGCGCAGTAAGGATGTGCGTTCTGCTTGATGGATGCAAGCGCTGATGGAAAATTTAAAGTACAGATAAAAGAAACCTCGTTAATCGTACGTCGTCGCGTCCACATATGCCCGGGCATCTTGCTCGCTCACGCAAACGCTCTAGCCAAGACGAGTGCGAAATACCCGCTTGCCCGCGTCGAGATCAAGGCTTTCAGCATGCACACGGGCATAATCGGGGACACGCTCGACAACGTCATTCTCGGGCAGTTACCGAAAAGAATTATTATTGGTTTTGTCGATAATAGACTTTAACGGGAGTCGCGCGCTATATCCGTTTAATTTTCAGCATTTTTCGATAAATTACCTCTTTTTGTACGTCGATGGAGCCACAAGTCCTGTCTAAACCCCTGCAACCTCACTTCACCGGAAATAGTAGATTGAACATTGACGCTTTTCACACCCTCTTTTCGGGGACGGGGATTCATTTTCATAATGAGGGAATCGGGATAGACCGAGTAAATTATCGCAGAGGCAACTTTTTAACCGCTTTTAAGGAGAAATGAGGCCAGCGAAGCTGCTTGCGGAAAGAGAAGCCGCGCGTTTTAAACAAGACTCGACGACAAACTTCGCACCACGCTCGTCTGCGGAGTTCATTCTAAAGAAAATGCGCAAAAACAAGAGTTGGAGGCAAGCAAGTCAAAAACCCAAGAGGGGAAGGAGGAGAAGGATTCGCTCGGTGACGGCGGCCTGATCGCCGTGGAGAATACCCCGCCAAAAATTAAGGAAGAGGAGATATTGGTAGCATAAAAACGTAAGTACTTTGTAATTTTTATTTTTTATACTTTATCCCTCTCCTACATCCAAACATTTTTAATTGTATGTTTAGATCGGAGGAGTATGCTGAGACTCACATTTACACCTACACTCCATTGCATTAAATTTTAAGTATAAGAGCTTAAGGGGTTATATACACCTTAAACCCTGAAAAATTATAAAATTCAATTAATGTTAATTTTAAAATATTTAATTATTTTTTTTAATTTTGTAGAAAATTTTACCTTTTTAATATACTCATATATGAACCATTCTTCACAATCCTCACTCCAAAAAATTAAATAGATGAGGTCATATTGTTGTAATCATCTAGGATGTCAGCTTTTATTTTCCATATTTCACATACCTCTTGTGTCGTAAGATTAAATTTCAACGGATGACCTGAAAGCAAAATTTCAAAAAGCATTCTCTTTGGTACAATGTTAGTTATGGTCGGTACTAGAATAAAGTGAATTCATGCATTATAAATATATTTTTTTCATCTGTAAGTAATCGGAGACTTAATTAATAAAAATTGATCATTTTAATTGTTTAAAGAGTACCTGTAATGTTTCGAATGAATTAATTCACTTGATTCTAGTAACGACCATAACTAACATTGTACCAAAGAGAATGCTTTTTGGAATTTTGCTTTCAGGTCATCCATTGAAATTTTATCTTACGACACAGGAGGTATGTGAAATATGGAAAATAAAAGCTGACATCCTAGTTGATTACAATATGACCTCATCTAATTAATTTTTTGGAGTGAGAATTGTGAAGAATGGTTCATATATGAGTATATTAAAAAGGTAAAATTTTCTACAAAATTAAAAAAATAATTAAATATTTTAAAATTAATATTAATTGAATTTTATAATTTTTCAGGTTTTAAGGTGTTTATTTGTTTTTTTATTTATTATTGTGTTTAGGTGTTTATTTGTTTATTATTTGTTTATTTTCATATCGCCGGTATCGAAGAAAACTATCCCACCTAAAAATTGACCACGAAAAGAATCTCACTTAGAAAAAGCACCGAAAACTATCCCTCATCATCATTTGCCACGAAAATAATCCCATCTACAAAAGTACCAAGAAAAGTATCACACCTACAAAAACGCCACGAAAAGAATCCCACCTACAAAAACGCCACGAAAAGAATCCCACTTACAAAAACGCCACGAAAAGAATCTCACCTACGAAAACGCCACGAAAAGAATCTCACCTACAAAAACGCCACGAAAAGAATCCCGCCTGAAAAAATGCCATGATTTTTTTCGTGTCGAATATATATGCAGTATAGTTTTTGCGGATTTCTTTATTTGAGTAATAATTTTCGTGGCGATTTTTGTAGGCGGGATTCTTTTCGTGGTGTTTTTGTAAGTGGGATTCTTTTCGTGGCGTTTTCGTAGGTGAGATTCTTTTCGTGGAGTTTTCGTACGTAAGATGCTTTTCGTGGTGAATTTTGATGCGGGATAGTTTTCGCGCCCGTCTTCGGAGACAGGCGCGAGGCCGCCGAATCACTGACGTTACAAAAGACTAGCGCCGGGGGTACGGTAACGCATAATCTGATGGTGGAAGAACGCACTACTGAGGTGAGCACTCCGACGCTCCGCGGGACAGATGACGGGCGCCGGCCACCGCCGTTCGGACCTAACGATGACACGACCGGCAATAGCTTGAACGGTGCCAAGCCGCCCAAGAAAATTGGAGGTGCAAACTTCCGAAAGGTGAACAAGGAAATTGTCGGCTCCTGCTCCGCTGCGAAGAAATGGTCACCTTTGTATACTAACAACTCAACGACCCCTATTAACAAACTGCAATTCCGCTATTCCTTCGAGAAGGGAAACGCGATCGTGTTGGGTGAAATGCGCGTCCTCGAGACAATCGGCGGATGGCGCGGTATCGTTATGAAACTCCACTCTCTAGCGATTAGAGGAATGGGAGAAAATCGGCAGTTCGTCGAATACCGCCAGAGCCTCAACCCTTTCTCTCCAGCAACCTACTATGCCCTTTCTTTTTCCCTCTGTACTTCGAGTTTTGACTATAAGTGCCGATCACTCAATTTTGGGGGAAACTTTGCGTGCGTGCAGCATGTGGACCGATAGGCGCCCTTCGTTGGCTAGTAAAATGACGCCAAATAGTCATCGCTGCTGGGCTACACGCTCTGAATGCGAGCAGCGTATAGCGAACACAGGGAATTTGCGTAGAAGCACGGTGCGGCCTTGCATTTAGAATTAAGTGTGCGAGGCGGCCAAATGGGCCCTCGCCGTTCGTTTCTGTGTATGAATTCTGAATCTGAATGTTGAGTGTTCTAACCTAAAAAAGGGAGTATTGCGGGTTTTTTCGTAAAACTATTTGTATTCCGACAACGCCGGAAGAAGATAGCGTGCTTGACGCTGTCTAGAGAGCAGGCCGATAAGCAACGATCGCGGAGGACGCAAGGCTCTTAATTTGTTTCTGTTTTCCGGTTAGGGTATTGGAGAAACTTAATGTTGTGCAGCTGTGTAAATCTTCTTCCTCCTGAGGGCTGTTGTAAAATCATGGGAAGAGAGCATGTGCTTTTCGGAACCCTTTATTTTGATTAAAGTAAAGTTAAATTATCAAGTAGACTACGTATTTTCCGTTGAAGGAGTGATGGGCGCGCACAGCGAAGACTGTGACGCCGTTTGCGAGATGAAACCTCGACTCGGTGACAGACACGTGAAAGGCCAGGGGCCTAATGTCGTAAAAAGTAAATGGTTCGGGGGCTGGAAAAGATCAGCGGACCTGCAAAACCAATGATTGATGGCCAGAGGCCGTTTGACATACGAGAGAATGAACGAGAGTAGTCTTTTTTATCATGTGTGTTTTTGTTTTCTTCTTTTTCGCCTTGTGCGGATCTGATCGGTTCTATCCCGATAGAACTAGGTAGCAGATCTCGCAATAAAGCGCACGCGTCGGTATGAGACCGACGAATTTAGTAAATTCGAGCCAGTAAGGTTTTGGAAAAGCACATAAGAATATACGCGATTAACGAAACGTAATTAAGGGACCGAATATATTGTTTATTTTGTTTTACCAAACCTCCTTCGCGTATCGCTGCGCGAGTCAATCAATCACCGAAATAGGAGAGAGAAGAAGACGCTTCATTGTGAGTCAAGAGAATTCATATGCAGAGTGACCTGTCACGAGAGAGACCATGCCCTTCAGCGGATCAGTCCTAGGGCAATGAGTCGACGGAACGGCGAACCAGCCGTAGAAAGTCCATTATAGTGTCCATATAAGAGGCCTCCGCGCTTTACCCGTTTTGGACGAAACGCGTCGACTTGACCTGCCACGCCGTGTACACAATAACCCTTCCGAAATAAATAGTGTGTTTCTTTTCAACCATTGTTTTGTTATTGTGCGTTGCCCTCTACGATCACCCTCATCCATCCATACAAACGCCGTAGAATTTCGTGTTATCACCGCGTCCGCGCAGCCCAGCAGCCCAGGATCCCTGCAGCCAGCGCAGAAGCCGATCAGACTACCACGTCGGACGCCGATGGAGTAGAGCAGCGTCCGTAAGTACTGAATTGGACGAGTGCGAGAGTATTCGGAAACCTCGACAGCTTCTCGAGTTTTTGCCGAAAGGAAAAGAGTCGGCGAAGGCTTGAAAGAGTGTCGCACGCGTACCTTGGAAGGTGCCTTTCCCGGGCGGCAATAAAGCAATTAACAGGGCCGGAGCGCGGCAAGCGACGGCGCGGCCCGAGCCGCAGCTAACCCAAGCCGCCCGCGTGACTGGCCACTGGCCATTTTTTACGCCTAACCGGGAAAGTTTGGACGCTCCGCCGGACCCTTTTTTTCTTTCGGTAAAACGCCTGACCACCATGTGCATCGCACATGCACTACGCGCTTCCCTGCATCGGGGCTCTTTACGAGCTTAACGGCCATTTTCAATCCTCGGCCCGCGCTTAAAATCACGTATTTCCCCAACGACGTTGTTGCAAAAAACCGAAGGTACCAAGTCGCCGCCCGAGCCTCTGACCAGAGCTCGGCTCCTTGATCACTCCTTCACCGTCCATCTCCCGAGACGCATCAGTTTGTCTCTCGAGTCGCGTCAGTAGAAGCCCGAGTACAGTATTGTTGGTTATCTCCGCAAACCCCGCGTTTTGAGTAAGACTCTGATGTGAGCCTTCAGCAGTGTGTTTGTGTGTATCGATCAGGCGTGCGCAAGGCAAGCTGGTCGAAGTATTTGAGACTTCGGTGGGTCACCGTCCGCGTTGACCCAAATGTGTGCTCCCAAGGCGGCTGCCAGACTCCTTGTGCGGTCTGAAGCCCCAGGAGCTGACGAAGCAAGGGCTGTTCCCGTGCCTGAGACGTCAGGGCATTCTTCACCCAGAACGGACGCGGAGCCGCCTTCCAGGTGTTTCCCGGCCCCGGTAGCCGTGCGCGCTAATTGTAAGCAGTACTGGCCAGTTGTAAGTAGTAATAAATAAGAAGTTGAATGCATTCACTACGCCGCGTTTCGGTATCTTGATTATTCGTTCGTTAGTTTAATTCCGCGCGTAGTAATTGTATATATCATTATAATTTGTAAATCTTTGCTGGATTTTTCCTCCACCTTCTATGGTTTTTTTTTATGCCTTTTAGTTAATAAATAGATCTAGTTCGTTATAATAAATAAGTTTTGTTTATTCAACCTAATCCACATAACCTCCTATTATTATATTTGTTCACTATCTTAAGGTAAGACTAATATTAAGTCAACAGAGAGTGAGAAAAGATTTTAGATTAAGCGTGATACCCACGGCTTGGCGTGAAGCCGTTCTCCGCCCATTCTTTTTTTTTTTATTTTTATTTTAATTTTCGTTAGAATTTACGTTCCCACCGCTCGGGACGTAACAAGTATATTAGCGGGATGCCGAGAATTAATATTTTTGCTTGAAATTGATGCACAATATTTTTCAACATATTCTACGACTGTTAGAATATGAAAGAAAATTAAAATGTATCAGGGCCGTATGTGGGATTTTTCAAAAACAATTTTCCGGAAATAGAGGTGCATCACTTCAAATGAAAAAATTGTGCGAGGAAGTTTCGAAATTCGAAGCGAAAAAAATCTTCTTTAAGGATCAAGGAAGTTTTTGCCGAAAGAATCAGACCTTCAGGTATGTTGGGGAAAAACAAGAGCGATTTGAAATTTATAAACGCCGCGCAGCGCTCCACGTTGGAGCATTGGACAGGCGGCCGCGCTGTATGCGCGACGTAAGTCGAGCGCGGAGCGCCCTTCAGAAATTTCAAATCGCTCTTGTTTATTCCCTTTAATATTTTGAGGTTTGAAACTTTCGTTTTGAAAACTTTTTTCACTGGAAGTTTCGAAATTCGAAACTTCCTCGTACAATCTTTTCATTTGAAGTGGTGCACCTATATTCCGGAAAAATTTTTTTGAAATATCGTACATACGGCCCTAGTACATTTTAATTTTTTTTTCATATTCTAACATGTTGAAGAATATTGTGCGTCAATGTCTGTTTTCCTTAAATATCTAAAAACAATAAAACCTACATATTTGTTTCCAATATGTCAGCGTAACACATGACTCACTATTTTCTTAGATACGATAGCATTGGTAAAAAATGTGTGGAATATGTAATTTTATCACCGAGTTAGCACCTTCACTTTGTTTATAAGTAAAACATAAAAAGTAGATATTATTAATTTTTCTTATAAATATTCATAATTTATAAGAGTGAGCGATAACGGAACACGACCACAACCTGAAACATATTGCAGTACCAATTTTCCTGCTGACTTTAAGGCAGATTTGACTATCTTCTTCGGCTAGACCCTTTTTTTTGAGTTATTTTCGTCAGAGACTGAATACTCCGGAAAGATTTTAAAAATTCAAGTTACATACTACAATTACAATTATATAGAAACTAATTATCCGACAGCTTCAGGCTTTTGCACAAATGAAGTATTTATTTAGACCTATTATTTCCCGGAAGCTGTACACTGTATCTAAAAAAAATGGCCAATTAATTAATTTTAGAAGAAAAAAATAACAAATCGCTCGAAAATGTTTTTTTCGATTTTCCTCGGAAAATATTGATCTAATCGAGTCGCGTCGGTGTTCATTTTATTCGTATTTTAATCTTCTACAGTTTTTCATTTTACACCATTAATATTGGTTTACAATTTTTAGTTAGGAAGGAAAAAACTAAATAAATCATACTCTCGTGTTGGATTTATGTCCAAATCTACTCATTGTCTTTATTACAGGACTCGTCGAATGACCTTATTTAATTATATAGTATATATTTCGATATAACGAGCAGACGTATGATTGGGTAATTCAACATGCTCTTCAATGGTATGCTGAATAAGCACTTTGTGGAAGACATTTTTATATGCTTATTTGGCTAGAGCCTTTCAAAATATCTCAGATTTTATTACTTTAAAAAAAGGAAAAAATAAAAATTACTGTCCAAAAGAAATTGCTAATAGAAACATTTGATTATTTATTAAATATAGCATACATTAGGTAGGTAGTGCAGGCATTCATTTCATATGAATTATCTCCAATGAACTTTGCACGAAATAAAATCCAAAATTTTTAGTGATTTTCTTTTGTACAATCTATTTGTGATTTCTGTTTCTCCAACTGTGTCCTGAAAAAATTAGACTATATTATTATTCAATAACAATGTTAAGAAATATATCTTGCTATATTATATAATTATATGAACAATTTTAAGACGACCCCCCCTCCCCCCCTCATTTCAAGGTGTAAATTATTCTAGAAACATGAGTTTTTTTAAGAATTTTTTGAGAAAAAAAGGCTCTCCCCCCCCTCCGGGCCCCCCTCACGCCCCTCATTGTTTCTGCCCCTCAATTTACGGTGAATATCCTTCTGGAAACATCAATTTTAGATAGTGTCATTTTTAGTCCTAACCCCCCCCCCCAGGATCCCCCTCGTGCCCCTCATATTGGGCCCCCCTCACCCCCCCCCCCTCTTGCCCCTCATTTCGTTGGCCGCTCATTTTACGGTGAA
>JAXIUT010056903.1:0-10170 GCA_035586675.1 Eurytoma californica | reverse complement strand
GGATATACGTGGATTTAAGATTTATGTGTATATACATTGATTTATGTTAATTTTTGTAGATTTTGTCTTATATCCACCTAAATCCACGTAAAATACGTGGATTTATGTGCGAATAGACAAACCGATATATTTTTGGCATATCATGTAATATAATGCCAACTTTGTATTTGGATAATAAGTAAAAAAAAGTATTTTTGATAGTTAATCTTTAAAATCCCTTCAATTTAGGTTAAGAGTATGATTTTATGTTTGATCAATAATTTTGAGTGTTTATAAAAATATATATATATATCAGTAAATAAAAAAAGTTATAAGTGATAAATTGTGATATAGACTTTTTATATACAACACTGTATGTATGACTTTAAAATAGGTTGTACGTTCTTTCCAATGTTACTTCTATACTTTTTAAACGTGTGCTATTTTACTAGTACTGCTAGTACTTGTACAAAAGATAAAATTATAAAAAGGTTAATTAACATGAAAAAATGATAAAATAATCAAACTTTTACAATCAAAATGCGGTAATGGCCACCGCCTTATGTAATAATATACATTATAATACTTACAGTTCCTGGCTGTCCACCGTGATCGTGATGATCGCCACTTCTGCGAACAGCACTATTCATAAAATTACGTTTCGAAATTAAATTACGAACAATCCTTTGCATAATCATTTTGCTGTTAGCTGTTATAAATTAATATTAAAGAATTTTATAAACTGACCAAACCGATAGCAGGCCGATCACTGATAGATTCACCACACAGGGTTAGGTTAACTTCAGGGCTGACTAAACTCTGAACATAGTCACAAAAGATAAAAACTTTAGGGTCTTTTTACATTGGCAGCGAATGCTAATAGAATATAGAATTCACTTGCCGTTGCCATGCCAAGGCGTTGAATTAATTAAAATGTGAAATATGTTAAAATAATGACCAGAATAAAAAAAACATTTTTAACAATTAATATAAGTAAATTGAGTTGAATATATATATATAGAATTAGATAATTATAGTAAATACATTTATCTAATTTTTTTAGTTTGATTACGATTTTAAATTAATATAATTCTATCGATGAATATTTTTATTTAGTACTTACTACTCACTGAGTTAAGTATTGTATGTTTCATCAAAGAGAAGATATGAACATAAATAAGATGAAGACATACCTACATTGTATTATATAATAGAATATATTCAACATGTCATTGGATTACGCATTTGTAGAAATAATGAATTTTTTTCTCGCATATTTATTTTATTGCGAATGGAGAAAAAAGTATAGGAGAGAATCAAAGGCCACTTTCGGTCCGCTTTTTATGACAATAAAATGTGCACATAGTCATTAAAGATGAGTTGGAAATAATAACATTTAATATTTTATTGGAGTCATTTATTGATGAAGTTATTGCATGATCGATTTATAATAATAAAGATCGACAGAAAATCTCTTACTTATAAATCTACATTTGAAAAACCTACGTTTATATTTTAGTCTTCAAAAAAAAAAATAGAAAGTACCATTATTTTAGAATTTTAAAAATGTATGTGAAATTAGTATATTTTTATACATTTTGTATACTTCTTTAAGTTTTCATTTTCAAGTTTGACACTAAAGGTTTCTCTAATAAATTGAAAAAACATTTAAGAGAAAAATTTACCTTTGTAATTTATTTTACATAATTTTGACTTATACCTTGCAATTATAACTTTCATGAAATAAGTAAAATAAAATTTACTGCAATTTGAAATCCCTTATATATTGTCAATTAAAGTAAGAATAATCCATTGAATTTAAAATTTAGTTGTTAAAAATTGGTGTATAATTGTCAAATAATTATTGCATTTTTAGAATGTCAAAGAATCTACTAGAACTAATCTTCTTAATTCGATATATCACTTGCAAGTATGCAAATAATAGTCATACGTACATGCTCAGAAACTAACGCAATAAATATACATTTATTTAAAAGTGTTGTTTATAACGCCATTTTTCGTCCTTCAATTGATATATCAACTGCTCTGCGAGCAGCTCTCAATCTTTTACCATCAATAAAATTTTTCATATGACGTTCAAAACGATTCATTTGTTTCTTAGTGGTCTGAAAAAATTCAACAAATATTAAATTAATTCTAATTAATAAAATAATTAAATTTCTGTAAACAAACCTACCCGACTAATATCTGTGTCACTTTTCCATTCTGGCCGCACTATGTAATCTTTATTTGAAGGTATTGGAACTCTTGCTCTTGCTACCCAACCTGGATCACCAGGACGTAGAGGCCTGAATAATAAAATTATATTTAATTTTAATAAAATTGATATTTCTTGTCTATAGAATTAATATTTCATATATAATACAAAATTTTTGTTATATATTACAATCTTACTTTGCATCTCCCTTCAAAGCTCTGTTTATGTCTTGTGATTTTTGATTAGACATTTCGTCTTGGGTTTTACGTTTCTTAACTGGAGTCTGTTCTAAATCCCGTTGCATTCTTTCTTCTTTTGAAAGTGCTTTAAAATCGGCTGACAAATTAAAAATTGGTCTAGCCCATTCATTGATCAGTTTACCAGCTTTTTCTTTATTTTCTTTGGTTTCCTTTGGATGTTTATATAAATACATAACAGCTTTACCAATGCCTGATTGCTTTAATGATGATGGATCAGCTCTTGGAAACTGTAATTTTTATTTTTTATTCAATTGCATCGAAACATTATTTTTCAATATGGTAATAATCTTATTATGAAACTGTAAGCCCTTACCTCAATCAATAGTTTTAAAATAGAATCTCTTATCTTTAATGAAGGGAGTGATCGGTCTGGCATTGGTGATAGCCAATCTGTAAGTACTGAGAGAACATTGTGTTCTAAGAACGCCAGTTGTAAATCATGTTTCTTCAATTGTGATAATACCTTAGGTAACATGGCTATTTTATTTTTTGCAGGTTTGTTAAGTTCATTCAATTTTCTATCTTCCTCATAAGCAGTTTTCATATCTGCTAATAATTGAGCTATTATGTCGTCATTGTCATTAATAATATCAATATCCTTTCGTTTACGCCTACGAGATTGATCTTCTTTCTTTTTCGCCAACATACGATCAAAATCTGACATTGTATCATCACTGTTAAATAAACACAAAATTAGAGTAAATTTAGTTATTATAAATATATTATGGTGATATCAAAATAATTTGTGCAAATTGAATTAATTTATTACATAACATGTAATATAGATGTTTATTTCACAACTTAGTTTAATTGTCATTGTAAAAATGTATTATGGACTTAATTTTTGATATCACATTTATTGGTTTTTAATTCATTAACAAATTTTTTAATGTACTCACTATGCACTAGAAGGTTCCATTTTGTCATCATCAGAATCAGAATCAGCATTTTGTTCACGAGCTTTGTCTTCTTGTGCATCACCTTCATTTTGAGTTTCTTTCTCATCCTTTTTCATTTCTGAATCACTTTCGGAATCGGAAAATTTACGTACTTTCTTTTTAGAGCTTCCACCTTGTTCATCTTCATTTTCGGAATCAGATATGGCGTTGACTCTTCTACCAGAAGCTCTACTACTGGCTCTAGAGGCATTCGAATTTCGAGAACTAGATCTAGACCTTGCTACAGAACGAGATTTTGACCTTGATTTGGAACGAGATCGGGACTTTGATCTGGATGCCGATCTGGATCTCTGCTTTGAAACTGATCGTGACCGAGACCTTGACCTTGATCGAGACTGTCTATTGGCCACAGAACGAGATCTTGAACGAGACTTTGATTTTGATCTAGATCTGGATCTAGAATGAGATTTAGATCTAGACCTGGATCGTGACTTGGAACTTGCATTTGACCTTGATCTCGATCTTGATCTAGATCTTGACTTAGATTTTGATCTTGACCTTGATCGTGATTTTGATTTTGAAGTAGATCTTACTTTAGATGGTGAACCAGATTTTGATCTTGACCTGGATTTTGACCTAGACCTTGACTTAGATCTAGATACGGATCTTGATTTAGATCTAGAAGCTGATTTAGATCTTGATCTTGACTTGGATCGCGATCCTGATTTAGATCTAGATCTGGATTTAGATCTAGACCTTGATTTTGATCTAGAGCCTGATTTAGATCTTGATCTTGATTTTGACCTAGACTTTGATTTTGATCGGGACCTTGATTTAGATCTAGATGCCGATTTAGAATGTGATCTTGATTTGGACCTAGACGCCGATTTAGATCTTGATCTTGATTTTGAACGAGACCTTGATTTCGATCTAGACCTTGACTTAGATCTTGATCTTGATTTCGCAGGCGAAGGTGATCGTGATCTTGATTTTGCAGCTGAAGGTGATCGTGATCTTGATTTCGCAGCTGAGGCTGATCGTGATCGTGATCTAGATCTTGATTTCGATTTCGCAACTGAAACTGATCGAGATCTAGATCTTGATTTTGCAGCTGAGACTGATCTAGATCTAGAACGAGATTTAGATTTATGTCTCGATCTAGATCTGGAGCGTGATTTAGACACTGACCGGGACCTACTCTTTTTACTTCTATTTGATAAATGTGAACTTCTTGATCTAGATCTGGATTCATTTGAAACAGATCTTGAATGTGAACTAGATCTCGAAGTTTTAGAATTTATAATTTTTTCTTCACTAGTAGGAGAGAGTGATTTAGACTTTCTTGAGCCAGATCTCGATCTTGACCTAGACTGTCGCATCATTTTACTAGGACTGGTAGTAGACCTATCACAATCTTCAAGATTACGATGATTTGAAGAAAAATTTTCTGAATCTACTTGTTCATCTATTTTTTCATTATCACAATCCATAGCTACATCTGAATGTAATGACTCATTACCCTTTTTCAAACTTGTGTTCAAATCTACGGAAGACCTATGGATAAAAATCGTTTAGTAATATATTTCTGTTGTTAGCTATTGCAATAAAATATCTATAAATCATTTAAATAATATTTTTATTGTATATACAAATTTTACCAAGACTATGTAGAGGTAAATTTCTTTTTCAATTTTTAAATAAATAAATTTGTTTACTTGGTTTTTAATAAAATTTAATATGTAATATTAATAAAAATGATTTAACTTACGTCATTAAATCTTCTATTTTATCTTCATTTTCCTCAATCTTTACAGAACCATTTGTTATCGATGTCAAATTATCAGTATCATCTGAAAATCATTAAATTACAATGATGCTTACTTTCTAGAAGTATTTATATTTATAAAATTAAGAAGTAAAAAATTGAATTTTCTTAATCATTTCTGATTCATGAATTATTTATTACTGATGTTTAACAGAATCCCCATAATTTTAAGATTATGCAATAAATTTTTTTACTGTAGTTATTATTGAATAGTTCAAATTTTTATAAACGCTATAAGAATATTTTCATATATACATGTAAGAATAATGGAGTATCAAGTATAAAATTTTATTTTTTATAATAAATGGTACTAATTTAAAATAACCACTAATGTAAACATACAATTAAAGTTTGACTGATATTAACTAAAGACCACTAACCTTACTTATGACTTATAAACAAGTAACCTAACAGCTGCATACAAGACTATATATTGTTTTTAAATTAAAAATGAAAAAATTTTAAGTATTGGGTTTATACATGTCAACCTGTAATATATTAAATAATTATTACTGTTTAATGCATTCACTATGTATGTCTTCAGCACAATCAGCACATTAATGAACATGTGAAATATAAAAATCCCATTTTCTACTTTCATCAATTTCTACGTGGCGTATAAGTATGTTACTAATGAAAGGTTGAAAGGAAAAATATTTCAAAAATTTTAGACATTAATCTTATTTTATAAGTCAAATTTCTTATAAATGTGATCAATATTTTAGGTTTCTACTTATATTACCATATTTTCATTCATACCTATATCCATGTTTTGATAGTTTTTTACTAATCACTTATTTTCAATAAACTCGTTAATACTTATTTTAATAATTTCTGTTTCTATTTTTACAAGATATAATTTAACGTAACTTCTTTTACGTTATGTGTGCTTGTTTGTATACTCATTCTTAAAGTAGACTCAAGAATCTAAAACACAAAAGCAACGTAAAAATATAAAGGTGAAATAAGAGAGTTACAATACTCCCAATAACCTCATGCATAAGAATAAGAACTTTTCCGGACCGTGTAGAATGGGGAACAGGAACATGTAAAAAATAAATCTACTTTAACGAGTTACGAGAGCTACAAATGAAGTATAATACATTGGAGTTTTATATCTATAGGTATATAATTTGTACGGCTTCGAAGTGTATTCAACTAAATTCTTTCTGATGACGTGAGAATATTTACATTTCCTTATATTAACAATGTTAAGCAATGTAACAAAAAGAGTCTGTTTCTTGTATTTATATATCTTACGATTTTAAATTAAGAAACTGAAACGAGAAACGTGACCAATACGTCACAGAAGTAAATCGAAGTTCGAGCCTTCGCGAGGGCAGACGAGAAAAGCATACTATTGTGGAGAGGCCTAAGTGTTATACTCCCTGCAGATAACGTTTAGCGCAACCATAACTTCTTTTAAAAATGGCATCGAAAATATCGTTTTAAACTTGCTTAGTGGTACTCTAGGAGGCGTAGTCGCTAACGTGTTTATATAGGGTATTACTTTAAGAGAAGAAAAACAGTATTCTGTCAAAATTAATACTTATAGTGAAATAAGTAAATAATTAGTAAACGTCAATCATAGTATAGTGTTGCAATATATATCTATATATAAACTTACTCATAGTTTTACAAAACCTAATTTAGTGTCTTATAAAAACGTATAAATCACTTACCAGAATATTTAATAACTGCTGGAGCTATCTAATTAAATTTATTTACTTCTATGCAAATATACTTGCATATATAAGAGATTATAATCTAATAAAGGTTTTACGTTTTTCCATAAATATAGTGATTTTAATAATCCGGAGTGACTATTCATACCAATACGTACATAAATACGTGGATTTAAGGAAAAATAAAGAAAGAAATTCTCGTTAAATTCACGTAAATAAGTGACTGATCTACGTAAATACGAGAATCATCCATGTATTTCATGTAAATATGTGACTTAAGTTACTTAAATATAAGAACAATTTCTTTAGTTTTCTTTAAATCCATGTATCTTCATGGATTGCTGGTGCGAATAGCC
Source organism: Eurytoma californica (assembly GCA_035586675.1). Classification (NCBI taxonomy): domain Eukaryota; kingdom Metazoa; phylum Arthropoda; class Insecta; order Hymenoptera; family Eurytomidae; genus Eurytoma; species Eurytoma californica. The sequence goes on along the minus strand of JAXIUT010056903.1, from coordinate 2,948 downwards.
TGAGCCTATTTAATAAGTCTTTAAAGATATTTAAAGTAAATTTATGAATATGCAATAACACAAGCAAATATTGCTTTGCAATATAACGATAATGACAATATCAAAGTTTTATTTACGTATGCTTATATGATTATTTCTTGTACCATATATAACTACTTGTATAAAATGTTTTGTTTTTTTTTTATTTAAAAAAATAGTACTGTAATCTCTTGATGTCAGATACATAAAGATATGTACAGGAAAAAAGATCTTGATAACAATAAAAAATGTATAAATTCTTGAACACAGTGGAGACAAGCAAAAATCGAATAGTATCAAAGTTGTAAAAATAAATCAATTTTCAAGTATTGAACATTATGATATGCTTCGACTTATTTTTTTCTTGCTTATGTATAACCTGTTGTAAAAATATCAGTAAGTACTTTTGTTTCAGTTGGAGTAATTACCCTTCAAAATGTCTGACTGCACATCTTTACAAAAACAAGGAAATCCATACAAACTTGTTGACAATTCCAGAGAGCACAAGAAGGGCATCATTGCATCTTCTTTAAATGACTTAATTAATATAGCTCGTACTCGTTTTTCTATTCCACCCAAGGCTAATCTTAAAATAGTATTAGAACAAGATGGTAAGACTATGACTTCTTGAATAAAAATAATTATTATAATTTGAACATTTGTAATAATTTATTGATACATTAACTTATGTTTGTTTATTTTAAAAATAATATGATTACAGCTTTATTAAAACATGTATTAAAATTTATATTGAACTATACATGGATGTATGAATTATTCTATGTAATATCTGCTTTTAGGTACCGAAGTAGACGATGAAGAATATTTCGCTACATTAGAAAAAAATACAATTTTAATGGTTCTATGTGAAAATGAAAAGTGGATGGCTGCAGAAAAAAGAAAACCATCATCACATTATATTGTTCTTGATGATACCGATCATGGTGGTAAAAATCGAAGCGTTTCCAATAGTGATGACATGAGCAAATACCGTGTTAAAGTAGGATCACTCCTTTCTTCCATACACAATGAACCTTCACATGTATCACTTTTGGCTGGTAATGAATTAGAAATGCTTAGTGATATGGATCCAGACAGTGTAGCTGATATTGTTTCTGACAGGTGAGTTTTTTTATTTATCGATGTAGTGATCATACTTAACAAATAAGAAAAATGATTGGTTTATACAAATATTTTTTCATGATAATCTATTTTATTTCATCAAATAGTACAAAAAATATTATTTCTTTCAGGCTCTTTATAGAACAACTAAAAGAAGCATCTGGTAGATTTTTAGCAGATAAACGTCAAGTACAAGAATCTCTTGCTCTCCTCCACATGTTTTCAAGTAAAGCAGAAACGGAGCAAACGTAGGTGATGTGGGGTATCGGCTCTACTCCGTTAGCGTATATGTATCGACTGAACCGTTGCATCATTTATAACAATCGGAAGTTGCAACAAATGAAAATTTTTTTTAGACTTAAACATATTTAGTATTGTTTTTAATATTATAATATAAAAAAATATAAAAAAATTTGTCATCCGAAACATTGCACCCGAACTACTATTTATTATTAAATTTTTTATTTATTTATTTATTTATAAGTTGAACGGGCATTGGATATTCATTTAATTACAAATTCAACAACATAAAAAATATAAAAACAATATAACATAGAAAAATATAAGAATTTGTATAAAATGCAATATTAAAGAATAATATAATATAAAGTATTAATACAAGTAGCCATCTAGAACATGCCATACGAGGAGAAGTTAATAAACTAAAATTTTGTAGTAAACGATTTAATTGAATTTTTCAATGGAACCAATCCGTTGTCAGCAATCTTTAGAATCCTCTGAGGAATATTATTTTGATTTATATATTATTTTATTATCAAAGAAACAATTATGATACTGTTTTATATTAATTCTATATTTTTTATAATATTAACATTGTTATAAAATATGTAATATATTTTTTAAATATTCTAATATTAGTTGAAATATAGTAAATAGATTCAAATTATATTTAAAATCGAAGAAAAAGATATTTTTTTAAATTGATAAAGGAAAAAATTGGGTTTTTCAGTAAGGATTAAATAAAAAGTTGATTAATTTTAAAGTAATCTTTTATCTTAATATAAAAAAAGATTTATAAACATTTATGGAAGGTTCTATACAACTTATTACGCAATACTTTTTACATCGATAGTACATGTTTGACATTTTAAGTAAATCCTAAAAACGAAATTACCACAACTTTGTGGTACACAATTGATAAAATAATCGGTACAAATTAAAGTATTTATAAAATCATTCTTCTTTTATAAATATTTAACATGAAAGTTTCGTATCATATAATAAGTTAAGATAGATAAATTAGTATCCTGACATTTAAAAGCGGCTAAAAAATGATTTATTCGATATTCTATTACCAATTATATTAATTCATGATGATTAAGGCAATAATAATAACAATAAGATTAATAATTACAATAATAATGATAATGGTGATGATGGTGATGTTGATGATCAGGATGGTGATGGTGATAATGGCGATGATAATAATATTAATAATAAAGTTTACAATTTAATAAATGTTAGCATATCATTTAAATGACAGCGCTTTGTCATAAAGTCATTTTTAAATGCTGCGCGCACGTCGGGCGCGAACACAGACTTTTTATCTCGAGATCCTTCGAGGATCTCGCAGATGTCATTATTTTATCACAGAAGCCCGTTTCTTTTTTTATATTTTATATCTTTTTTTTATTTCTTTACATAAACGTATAAATTTTGGAGGAGCGAATCTTTTGTTGAACGCTTCTCCCGATTAGTGAGGCGATGCGCAACACTAACCCGTTAGCATTGTAAATTTGGAGGTGATGATCGCTCCGTTAATATCGAAGGAGTCGTCATTTTGCACA
>JAXIUT010056892.1:0-10170 GCA_035586675.1 Eurytoma californica | reverse complement strand
GAAATTATGGTCACAAAATATGGTCAATATTTAGTGACACGATCATCTATTATGGTGGATTTTCTACCAGGGTATATTAATTTTTTTGAGTTTCCGACTTTGTGCTCGCTTTAATAAAGAATAATTCTAATTTTTAATGCCACATTTTTTCCATGTATAAATTAGTTGATGTTTTAAATAAGTTTTTTGTCTAAATAATTAGATAACGAAGTTTAGTTTAATTAGTTATTTAACGAAGCTTTTTGTATAATTAATCAGATTATTTGCTGTAGAGTAGCCACACTGCGATTTAATTAACAAAATTTGGATGCTGCATTAGGGAGTTAATTAGTGGTTTTTAGAAATCGATGATTAATGGTACAGGATAGCAAAAAAAAAAATTTTTTTGTTACTTTTTTAATCAAATTATGTTTTCATATGTTGGGTACTTTTGAGACTGTTGGTATTTTGCAATTGCATCAATCAACAATATAGTTATAGATTTATACCTTTAAGATAGTCTTTTGTAACAATTATAAATTTTGAAAAGGGGACGCTTTCAATTTTCAATTGAGCAACTTGAAATTATGTTAAAAAACTGAGGTGACGATAAAAATAAAATTGAGTTTGCTAAATGATTCTATACATACTAATTAATTCCTGGATATTTTGAAAATATTTCGAGACCTTATCACACGCGTGACGTGCAATTTCATAAAGGGATCGTATAAATTTGCATTTAGCGTTTAAATTGATCCAACTTTGCGATGAGCGAGGAAATTGTCGATTTCGCAATTTAGAAAACTTGTTTTTACTGCGCTAATGAAACGAGAGTATATAGAACTACGCCAGCAGGTGAATCTTTGACGTTCGATCTATCCACGATAATTTATTAAGCGCCTTTTTTCGCAATCGAACCTTTCGAATGTTCCACTTCGTGCACCTCGTCACGTCAGCTCCGAAAAATTAAAAAAAATAAAGAAATGCCTACTTGGGCAATTGGAGCTCAACAAAATAATTAATGCATTTCGTATTAAAAAAAAACGAAGTAGAGCGTATTAATAAGTACGTTAGTTATAATTTTGATAAATCCCCAAACGCTGGCCCCGCTCATTTCATTTTTACCGAAGCCGCCTTTGATTAACGATTTCAGCGGTCGGGCAACCTCCGTACCCTGGTTAGTGCACATTATTTCACTAATTCACAGCGATTAAGCAATAATGTACTTCGTTAAACCCAGAGAGCCGAATATCATTTTAATCAAAGCTCGCGCCGCGCTTTGAAGTTCGCTCGGAGAAATTTGAATTTAAAAATATCCCGTGCGCGAGAATCGAAAAAAATTTGAAATTCAAATATAAAATGTATATGTAAGAATGCACCGGCTAATTTCTTTTCTTCGTGTAAAAAAGTGGCCTGCTGCGATCATCGGAGTTGCGGAAATTGCGAAAGTATATTAAAATGCGGGTATTAAAGGTGCACGTCGTTTAGCGATATACGTACGAAGAGGAACGTTCAATTTTGAAATAGACCGTCTCTTTTCAAATGCGTGAAATTCTTGACATTATGCGAGAAACGCGGCGTTTTGTAACCTACTTAATTAAGTAGCGCGCCGCGGGCTGTCGTTCAGCCCGTAACTTCCGTTGTGTCATAATCATACCTAAGTATATTTTACTATCAATTATGAAATAGTTGTTACAGATCTGATATGTACTCGGGATCGCTTTTTGACTTTTTTATCGTATACAATCGTCCCGTACGCAGCGGAAAACAACCCGTTACCTCGTGAAAAATTAACGTGAATCGCGATAATAAATATCCAGATCGAGGATTAAGGAACGAATGTCGTTAATGACGTTATTAGCGCTGATTTCTTGAAAAAGTAAAAGTTAGTTTACTATTTTCAAGAGAATTTTATGTAGCAAAAAATTCGATTCTATTTTCTCCGTTTTTTTTCAGTTTTATTTGAACTTTTCAACAAGATTGAAAGGTGTTCTTTATTTGGTACTAGATCATACAATTTTAGCGGTGTTTTTAAAATAATTATATTTTCCTTGTTTATTTATTTTACCATTTTCAGTTTGTTTACACTAATAAAGAACCGATCGATCTGCATCAGAGGTTTTGCCGATTTTTTATCTTTATATTTGTGTTAAGAAAAAAAGACACAGCCTCATTATTTAGTTTTAGTTTATTATAAAAAAACATATTAAATTATATAATTTTTATAAGAATAACACGAAAAATCAACGTTATTGATTAGATTTATATACTCTGATTGATAATTTAATTTTGTAAATCGCAATACTTTATTATATTATTTTATTTATCCGTTTAATAAATAAATAAATAAATACATCATTTTCTTCGTGCAAAAACCTAATAATTAACCAACTACAATGCAGACATATCTGATCGATCCGCGCCAGCAACAATACCGAGCTCCCACGTTCCTTTTATTTACAACAAAAATAATCCGTGGAGGGGGATGCGAGCGAAGAACACGAAAGAAAAAGAAAAAAAAAAGCAGCCACCGTCAGCAGGTCGCAAAACAAAAGAAGCGCTCCGGGTTATCGGGTCAAATCGATATACACACACACTCGGCGGGCGGATGCCTCGGATTCCGAGGCTCCACGGCGCGCAAATAAAAACTCCTTAGCCTTAAGCCGCTTGCAAAAGCAGCTGCATCCCAGGAAAGCACACGACTATACCTGTATACAATAGGCAAATCGGCGCGTAGTTGCAAAAACCCGCGGCCGGTTATACAAGCGATAAAGTGGCCGCCGCCGGACTGGCGCAAGGAAGTCGCGCCGAATTTATTAAAGCGGGTGGTCCCGGGGAGTGAGGCTGTATCTTCCAGAGGAGCTTCCGGCGAGCCGAGTGGCTCCTCCTCCGCGAGAAATCGATTTCGCTAGCGGGAGACGCGACGGCTGCCAGCCGCGGGTAATTGGAGCGCGGCCTTTTTATACTCGCCCGGGGACTGGGCCCCGTGGTTTTTGCCGCGATCGTCGTCGCCGGATGATTTTCGTCCGCGCGCGCGCTGCACCTGGAGCGAGTGCTCGAGCTATTGTCTAGGAAGCTGCCGACGCGACGGGATTTCTACGGTGAGATAACCCATTGAATAATGATGGTTACGCGAGTTTAACGACTTTTATTTGTGGTGTTTAATGAATTTTTTTGAATTATTTTGTGTTTTTCTTTTCGTTCGGTGGAAAAAAACATTTCGAGACATTTTTTAAAACCTAGAATTTTTTTTAAAAAAACGCCGGATATGACGATAAAATTTACATAAACTTATATACTTATACATTTGATTTACACTTTTTATTTACATCTTAGTCTTAATAATATCCAAATTAAAAAATAAATAAAAGTTGTTTATTTTTCAATTTAAAAAGCAGATGTACCAACTTAATTAAAAAAAATTGCACTTGCTCACATTAAGCATACACTCAAAGACCTCAACAGATTATTTTTATAATGTAAAGTGAGTTGTAAAAATATGAAACTAGGAAGTATTTTTAGTTTGCGGTCGCTCAAAGGCATTAATTTCCTTACCGCAATGAGCAACAAAATTTTCAATTGATCATAACAATTTTTTGTTTTCAACGTTACATCATTCATCACACTGCAAAGCCATTTTGTGTAAATAGAAACATTGTCTCTCGACAAACAAATCAATATTTCATATTGGAAAAACATCGATTAAAATTGACTTACTACGTCTACGAAAATCTTCACTGCAATTCGTTGAATTCGTCTCCGACAAGACAAGATGAAAATAAAATCAGTACATTATTATCAACAAAAAAGGAAAAACAATTCAACTTTTTTTCGAAATGGTTAATTTTCAAGGGCCCCGCTTTCATTGAATTCAACAACATTTTGACACTGGCCATTTACGCGCGTCAAAAATCAAGGTCCGTCGACATATCTAGCAAAATATTGATCCACCGCAGTTGTCACCTCTCGAGCCACTCTCCTGCCGAAGAGAAAGACACCTGCGGACCTCCGGAGCACGACGACGGATCCCGACGTTGCGAAACGCTCGAGATTCTCGCACAGAGCCATCCACAGGCGATTGCGCAGTCCCTGCACTCAGAAATAATAGGGGAAAATTGAGTGTAAATTATTGAAGGTGGAGGGCATACTTGAAACGAGATGAAATTATCATAAATTTTGGGAAAATTACGTAAAATTTGCTATAACTATTTTACAAAAAAATTATAATTTTTTTATCTTGTTTCAAGACTATCCTCCACCTCCAAAAATTATAGTAAGTCTATCTCTACTATTTTTTTCAGTGTGAAGAAATGGACTGCGCTCTGCTGCGAGGGCAAGGAATCGCCTGCGCGCATATTCCCCTCAAGTTCGACTTAAGTGATTTTCCGCGGAATTTAGCCGTTCGATGCGCTTCTCACGATCGGAAGGTGTTGCGACATCGAAATTTTACTGACGCGTTGTTTCGTGAAGGTGTGGGGAACTCTTGGACGCGCGATGCCTCATTAGCAGAGCGCAGAAGTCAGTCGGCGAAAAGAAACTCCAGTTTTACTGCGGAAACTGCCGCTTTGACGATCAGTAATAGAAGGTCGAGCGGAGTCGTGGATACTTTTTCAATGCGAAAAAAGTATTTTAAGTTAATTGATCGTAAATTATTTTCAGTTTCAATAATATTATAAGAAATGCGAGAATACATTGATGTACTAATTTAGAATGCAAGTGTTCGGTTATTCGTTAATGAGAAATGATGCGAGACCTGCTGTCCAAATATTTTAAAATCGCGATAAAAAATAAATTGCGATATTCTAATAAATTATTACCGCACTTCTGCATCATTACATCATATTATTGCATAGCGATTCCTCACAGTCAGTATAGTTCATTTGATGAATTGGAGAAATCGATTACTACGATTGCGAAATTACAAACTGATTAAAAAGTAATCCCAAAGTCAGCTATTTAAAAGTGATTTAAGCGATTAAACGAGTCCACAATGCATCATTACCAATTCAAGATTCACGAGTACAAACGAAAAGAAATACCTGTTCAATCAAACCGTACCTTTTGCAGCTACTTGTCCACACTTATAAACACGACCCAAACAAACCCGTCAATCTGCACCAAACAACGCGACCAAACACATCAAAAGTCGGCGAAGCCGTGAAGCGCTTCTTACCCGTAAAACACCATAAATCGTCTCCTAGAGGCGCGTTAAATAATCTCTCGTCGTTAAAAGAAAAATGAAGACCGTCTCCGCTCTGTTTACAAAGTTGCCTAATTGTAAGTGCACCTCGCGGCAGCCTCCGAAACGCCGGGAGGCGGGCTGCCTCGTCGTCGCTTTTATTGCCACAACCGCCGGCCTCTTCCTCCTTCGCGGCGGTTCAATCAGCGCTGCACCATGAAAGCGATATTGCGGCCGCGATACCATTACTCAATCGGCGCGGCGCATACATCTGACTCTTCTCTCTCTCTCTTCTTTTTAGACGATTCGCGTGGATTTCGGGGAAAGCGGCGGATAATTAATTTGCAATGGGTTGGATATTTTTTTAAATTAGGTAATCTTTGCGCGAGATTTATTTTTTCACGGGACGCTTGTAGTGTGATATCAAAGAATTTTTCGGGAATTTTTTTTTTATTCTACAGTAACTTATCGGCTATAATCTAAGCCTTGAATGAATTTATAATCAAGTGAGCACTACGGAAGTAATATTGTTTTATTGCCCGAAAAATGTATGTGGAGAATTAATTTGCATTTTACACGAGCCCCAATCACCAATAAAAATCTTCATAATTATAAATGGCGAGTGGCAAATCCACGTGCGCCGGGGGCTTAAACAACAAATGTCTCACGTAAAATCCTAAAACCGTGAGAAAAAATGTCCACGTGGCTATTAAAGCACCCATAATTATATTTTCTTAATAAACTGCTAATAATTACTTTGGCTCTTTCAACAACGCGCCGATCGTTTCGACTTCGCCGGCGGGAACATGTGAGATTTGTAAAAATTGACGGACTATCCAGGAGCTTGTTCGTATCCGCTGGTGGACCGTGACTCGGTTCCTACACGTGGCGCAGTTTCAAAATATCGCGCGCGTGCGCCTATTGCGCAATTGGCACGAAAAAAAAAACGGCGCAATATATCATCGGCGAATCGGAATTTATTAGCGTTGACGCTGCGGGCACGCGAGCAAAGTCGCGCAGGTCCCACCGTGGGGAAAGCGAGAAAAAAACGTGTCGATTATGTAAAACGCCTTAGCATAGGGTACCGTTTTTTTTTATTTCATTGGAAACGAGCTCCAGCAGGTCGGGAGAGCGAAATGACCCGCCCGATCGATCCATCGGCCAGGTTATTCCGTGGATTTCAAGGGTTTAGCGAAGAGCCGCGCGAGATAAGTAAGCGTTTACGGGCCGTATGATGGACGAGAAAGCGGACTTGAATAAGTGAAACGAATCTTTCGTCGGGTTTGCAGCGGGGGTTCATTCTGCATGGGACGATCGATGAATGGGGATGAGTGATGGATGTACTCGTGGAGCTTATAAGAGAGCTTGAGATTGGAGATACTGCTTTTGGCAGCGCTTGGTAAGGTAAGGAACAAAATTTTTACTTCGTTATAAAAAAAAATTACAAATGACCTATTTTTCTAAAATACTAGAAGTATAAACAAAATGTAACGAAATTAAAACCATTATTTTCCTTTTGATGAAAGACTTCTTTCTAAATGCGTTAAAGTGGTAGAGACATTTTTTAACATGAAAAATGATGTAATAAAAACATTTTTTTTTCCTTACTTCATTCTTACACAAATAAAAAAGATTCTGTTTGAGTACCAGTCCACCGGCCGTACACTCTATGTTTCACTAAACTCGAAATTTTCCCTACGCAGTTGTAATCTAAAGTCAACATTACTATACTTCAACCTTAAATCTACCGAAAAAGCACAGCCAACCTCGACCTAGCCAATGAGCAAACCGTCGCTCCAAATTTCATCGGAATGAACGAGCAAACACCCCGAGGCCTGGGCAAACGTAACGTCCCGATTAAGCAAAAAGCGTCCGCAGCAAATCGCACTGACCACTCAGAAAAAAAAAAAAAAAAAAATTTGTGGGAACCGTCTCATCTCGCTCCGGCTGCTGCGCAAACAGGCCGGCGCGCGCGTGTCAATATTGTCGCGGCGCCTTAATGCGTCGGAGGATGCGCGGATCGCGAAACTCATTCGGGATACTTTACGTAAGGCTCGCGGGATCTTGCGTCAATTACGCAAACAAAGTGACAAGTTTACGCGGGCAAGTTTATTGTGCCGGCGAAGGCTGCGAATGTCAATGAGCGTCGGGGAGTCGAGTGGCGGCGAGAGGAGGACGCCGGGGCGAGCGATTCTCGAGAGTCGAAACTGAGAAAACGCAGTTGTACAAGTGTGCTGGGGAATAATTTTGTCACTTATCGAGGTGCGGATAATTTTGAAATTTTTTTTTTAAGAATAGAACTTTTATTTTATCGTTGGAGATCTGTTGTTTCTGGATAGAGTTGTAATTTTTTGTTTAGATAAAGAAAAAAGTGAGAAGTCATTAATGTCAACTGATTATTAAATACGTTTCTTGTAGTAAATAGAGATTTTTATTTGAAAATCATGATTTTACCAGTTTTAGTGGTTGCATTTTGAGAGTTCGATTATTAAATAATAATTACTGGTAACAAATTATAAGTTAATATCACACTGATTGATCAGACGTTGAAAGTTTGAGTGACTTTAAAGTCATTTGTTCAGAGGTTGCGTGGAATGTGTGACCTCTCCTGAAAAACCCGGTGCGACCGTGGAAATTGGAAAATCCCGAACTAAATGCAACTCCGCTAATTTCGATATCTCACAATGACTAGGAGATTTCGCTATACCTCACTTCGTTCAGTTCTAAACTCTCTAATAAGCTTCGCTGACTAACCTCTGAATTATTTCAAGTATTGGATTTTACTGTCTAAAATTGATCGCAATCTTATGAAATTCAATTTGATATTTTCACACGCGAATTACGAATCGCTTAGTTGCCAAGTGTTTTTTGAAACTAACTTTTTTGTCAAAATTAATTTACTTCAAACAATATAATACAAAATAATTAAAATCTTAATTATATAGAAAAAAAAGTTTTCTTCTAAAAATGCTGTAGTTTAAGAGTAATTACGAGATCAAGCTACCAGACGGTAAATGCGAAGATACTAATCTGCTCTAGAATGTCAACTAAACTACATGGCAATTGTTACCTCGCTGACATCTCGCAATTTCTGTGCAACGCGAAGATTTTTCCTTAACAAAACATAAGCGCATAACGAAATTACGCACTCGAGATTAACGAGACAGAATGAGATGCAAAAATCGAACCTCCTCACAAAGTCACCCAAACTCGTATTCTCGAGACTCCGTGGCGAATTCGCTGCTCGGCGGCGAAAGTGCACAGCCGCGTGAATTCGCGACAGCCGCGTAACGCATTAGCGCCGCTCGCGAGGGGATCCCCGCGGCTTGCGCAACGGCGCGCTGCTGCTCGCTCCCGTTTCTTTTTTTTTCTTCTCTCTTAAGAACGGCTCAAAACTGCCGGCCACTTAACCTCCCCTTTCCTGAATTTTTTTTTCTTCTTCTTCTGCCGCGGATTAGGATCGTTCGGCGGACCATAAGTGCGCGCCGACTGCGCGGGTACCGGTTTCCCGGCGCTTGAAATGAATTTAATTGAATGGAATTAGGGATTGAGTGGCGATTGTTGCCGGATTTAGTGTACCTCGTAAATTTCGCAACTTTTTTTTTTGTTACCGGCGGATTAATCTCTCAGGTGTTGTTTCGTATCTTGTTTCTGCGTTTAATACGCGCCGGGAGTACGCGAATTGCCGGGTAACGAAACGATCGTTTTGCGTCGTATAATTTGTTCGTTGCAATAGGTAATCAGATTAAAGGAAATTAACATTCTGTTGAACACGTAGTTAGATTTTTTTGTTACTAATTTGACATACCGATTAAAGACCTTTTAACAAACCTGATAAATAAATTTAATATTGTGATATTGGGTTTTAAGTTTACAGGAAATCCACTCCATACTTCGTATTCACCTTTAATCTCATTATTGATGAAGTATCGTACTTTTAAAACTGATTTCCAATTAAAAGGCGGTAAATTTATTAACATAAATATAAGTATAATAATACATTAAAAAAGGATTACAAATTTCAATAATGGGATTTGATTAAAACGTCTTAAGCAGGATTTTTTTTTTTTTTTAAATAAAATTATACTTCCTTGATTTTAGCATAATGTTTATTAATACAAATGAAATTGCTATTAAATCCAAGTTTATAGTCGCTTACTTCAAGAAAATCATTTCAGGTCAATAGCTTCTTGAAACCACAAGGACACAGTTATCTGGTAAAAGTAATTTTTAAAAAAAATCTTCAAATGTTTTGAGGGAACCCATCGTACTTTTTAGGAGAAATCTCCGTAATTTTTTGTAAAAAAAAATCAGTATAATTTTTCAGGGTATTCATCGTAATTTTAAGGGAAATCCTTATTCCGAGGTTTGTAGTATCGGTTTTTCCTGAAATTCTTGTAAATTTTACGTAGAAACTTTTGTTTTAATGTACCTTCACTAATTGCTCTATCGACAAAGGATGACACCGCGACTGAGGAATTCCCCATGGCGCCGGAGGTCGGAAAACGCATTATCGATCTGCAGCTCGATTCATAAACGGCTAGAGGATGGTCACTACTGCCGCGCGCGCGCCAAGGTCCGTTGCTCTCGGCGCGCGCGTGAATCACCGTGTCGTCACGGCGGCCAGCCCCGCGGACTGAATAGCGAGCCGAGGCGTCGTCCGCGAGTGCGACTGTCCTTTTTATTAGCAGGCGGCCTTTAGCGCGCCGGTTCGTCTATTAATAATCTCATTGAAGACTGGCTCGCGTGAGATCACCGGTGGCGATCGCGCCCCCCTGAAAATGTCAAGATGGTCCGCGTGGGGTCGCAGTCAACACGGAAAGAGATAAGAAATATCGTGGAATTGATTGAAATCTATCTCGAAATATCGTGAAATAGATCGAAATCTATATCGGTCCACTGGACCTCAAGTGGCTATCGAGAATCACGCCTCTACACTGAGAAAAAATTCTGGTAAAAATTACTATCCTGTGTAGAAACGTGGCCACAGGCTGTCATGTAGTGGAAAAATT
>JAXIUT010056871.1:0-10172 GCA_035586675.1 Eurytoma californica | reverse complement strand
TATATTAATATATCATATAATAATTAACACTGATATAATTATTATTTTCTCCCTCTGCCACCCACGTTCCTTAACAATTAATATTATTTATTAATATTAAAAATTAATATTTATTAATTAAAAAAATATTATTTATTAATAAATAATATTTTTTTGCACCAGATCTGGGACCCATGTGGGACCCATGTGGGATTCACGTGGGACCTATGTGGGACCCATGTGGGATTCATTTGGGACCTATGTGGGACCCATATGGTTCCTGGGACAAAACCCCACATGGGTCCTATGTGGGATCCATGTGGGTACCATATAGAAACTATGAAAGATCCCGCGTGGGTCCCACCTGGGTCCCAGGTGGCGTGTTTCAGTAGGGCACATACCACTATACTACATTTCTGTTTATTATGACACTTAAAAGTAATATCTGGTGGGGTTGCCTCGGGAGGCAGCCCCTCCTCGTCAGCCATCTTGGCCGAAGAGTGAATATTTATGTTATATATTAATAGTATATAACATTTTTTACTCATTTTTATCCAGCTGGAGTTATAATTCCAACTGGAAACTGAAATATGAATTGTCGAATATTCTTTCCTTTCACGACAACTCCAGACCACAATTTTTAATCAATTTAAATGAGGTTTAGCTTAAAATGTTTGTTATTCATGTTATTTAGGGCCACGCTATTTTCTAAGGATAGTAAATTTATTTCTATTTTAGAGCAAAGCAAATATGTAATAAAATGGCATTTTTCACTTTTAATGTGATTTTTAAGGCATCAGGTATTTGATACGAGTGAAAAATAACAAACTAATAGCGTCAGCCCTAAATGACATTAAAAACAAACATTTTAAGCCAAGTGTCATTTAAATTGATTAAAAATTGTGGCCTGGAGTTGTCGTGAAAGGAAAGAATATTCGACAACTCATATCTCAGTTTCCAGATGGAATTATGACTCCAGCTGGATAAAAATGAGTAAAAAATGTTATACACTATTAATATATAATATAAATATAATTTTTAATCTGAAACTCTTTTTTCTTAGGTAAATAACTAAGCAAATCGGTTATATGTCCCATAGTCACTTAATAATGTACACATGTTCTACACAATTAGCTACGGATATCTTTAGCACATGTTTTTAAATAAGGTAACATCGAATGCGATTAATCAAAAACAATATCATCATTTTAATATTTTCAAGCAAAAGTAGAAAATTATGAATTTCAAAATTTTCAAAAATACTATAATAGCTCCAAAATTAAAACTAATAGATTAGAATCCTTACTAAAAAAAAGAATGATGAAAAGTGAAGCCTCTATTGATTGTGATTGGTCAGTTAGGCGTGGAGATTTGAAATTTGATTGGCTTACAGATTGTGACGTATTATGACGGAAATTTGGCGCGAAATTTTAAATATCACATTTTATCATTCCGCATGTACCGCTCGCGCAGCGCGCATATAGACTTCTAGTACTTGAAACTCACAAACGGGCTCATGATGATCGAATGATACTTGTGTGCAAAATTTAGATTTAATTCATCGCGTCGTTACGAAGTAGTTATGAGGGAACAACATACGTACGTACGTGCATTACACTTCTACATCAAAAACTAAAATAAAATTTCGTTTGGCGAAACAAACCTTTCTCTATAAGAAAGCAAAAACAAAGTTGACCTTAAAATGACCTTGAAAATGACTTCCAAGGTCACAGATAAGATCACCAAAATATATCCCTCAGAGATGAGTAAATTTTGTCTCTATCATTTTTTGCTAACCCTCATAATTTTTGAGAAATTGTACTGGGTAAGTTAAAAATAAACACCTTGTATTAATATATGGTAATCAATAGGATACTAATTTGATTTTAACCCTTTCGTACCGTATGAGTCCTGTAGGACCCACTTTGTTCAAGATGCTGTAGAAAATTAAAATTAAATAATTTCTTAAATCTACCGATTTAGTCTTGTTCTTTCATCCAAGAAGAAGACATCCCTCTGGCCATTAAAATTAAATATTTTAATTTAAAAAAAAAAAAAAAAATTAAAATATTAAAATAAAAATTTATCGCTTTGTCGCGCGCGGACGTTTCTTTTCCGGCTCGGATTTTTTCCACCGGGTTTTTCGCGCGAGCTTCTGTGCGGAGTGCGAGGGTTGAGCAGCGGTCCCGCCACCCGACTCCATTCACCGAGCGAGTCCCCGGAGCACCGGGGAACTTTACCAAGGTTTTTCGCCAGCGTCGTTGTGGGCGAGCGCACCGGCCGGGCGTTCGTCTACGGGAAGCAGCCTCTCGAGGGTCTTCTCACTGCAGTAAGTAGCGACGATTATTTAGGTGCGTGCGGCGGCACCCGCGGGTGCACGAATTGCGAGGTGATCGGAGTGCGGCCCGATCACCGATCTTGCGACGAGAAGCTCGTAAGCTTCTGTTAGTAATTTCTCCCTCTCATAGTCACGCCCGGAGCGAGACCAGTGGCTTGTACCGGCAAGCCACTCGTTCGTTATTTTCACGTCATTCCGACGCGGATGTGCGAGCATCAGCTCGTACTTTATTTCACGCGTTTAAGCGCAGAGTTCGCGCGCGTAAGGTAGGCCGTGACCTATCCCAACCGTCGCGTTTGAATCCGTTGCGAGCGCGCCGACGAACGCCACTTGTTGCGCGCATAGGCGTCCGATAGTCCGAGCGGGCTGCCATCTTGACGAGTACGTCCGTAGGCCCTCAGCCGGCGTAGTCGCACTAACATTTTCTGACTTCCTGTATTCTTTTGTTTGGCGAATAAACACTTATTTAGTTGTAAAACGCGGGTCTAGTTATTTCACGTGCGCTCACCTCACCTTGCATTCGCGTGGTTATCCGAGCTCCGGATACCGTCACTCTCCGTGGCCAATTTCGCTACCCTTTGCATTGGTTAGCGAGATTCAAATTTGAGCACACGTAGCCGGCTTCCCTCGCCGGACTCGGCTGCTCAAATTTGAATCTCGCTAACCAATGCAAAGGGTCGCGAGATTGGCCACGGAGAGTGGATCTCTCTCTCGCTCCCGTGCGCGACCGCGGTAGTCCCAGTAGGTGCTACCACCCCGACGCAGCGGCAATTATCTTAATTAGCGCCGCGCGTGCGCGACGCAGGGTCGCGGAGACGCGCGAGTTTCAACCGCTGAATCTCCTCGTGTCACACCTCCCCCCCCCCAGACGCCGCTAAGCTCGAACTTAGCGGCTCTGCCGAACTAGCGAGCCTGAAAGGACAGGTAGGAAGATTGAATCGACACCTTCTGTTAGCAAAAGTGAAAAAACCATATATTATATTATGAAAAGAAAGAAGAAACACAAGGAAAATACAAAAAAAATCCTGAAGTGGACCAGCACTATTCCACGTCCTAACATTGGAACTTATAGTGCTGGTCCCGGCGTGGGCATCTCTTTGGTTTATCTACGCCCGGGAGGCCGCACACGTAACAGAAGAAGCGCTCCGGGTGCTCCTCCCAGGCCTTCCTGTTGTTGGCGGATCTAGTGGCCGCCAACCCTTCGAAAAGTTCCTCCTTTTGGAGGACCTCAAGACGCCGCTGGGTCGCGCGGAGCTGTCGGTGGCGGAGCTCCTCCTCCTAGCGGCGCATCCGGGCCAGGAACTCTTGCTGCTCGCGCTGCCGCTTCGCGCGACGTTCCTCCTTCACGCGACGCTCTTCCTCCTCTTGGCGGCGCCTGCTGATGAGGACGCGGCGCTGAGCGACTGCCACTTCGACGCACGTGTCCAGGTCTGCTGGTTGTGCCCGCACTCTGATGGGGAGGAAGGACTCCCGGAGCAACTCGTGCGCCTGCGGGTCGTCCTCCTCCTCAAATTGTCGGACTTCTAGATGGACGCGCTGCAACGCGTCCACGGCCTCGTCGAACCGGGCGGTGGCCTCCGCCAGCTCCTCCCCGATTACGTCCCACCGCTCCCGGATGGACGGTTGAGGAAGGGTACTTTCGAGAGACGCCGCTCCGTCGGCGTCTCCAGCTGTAACATTGGGGACCGCGAGTTCCCTCGCGGTATCGTTCTCGGCAGGGTTGTCTTCGACCGGCGCTGGTGCTTCCTCGGTTGCCGCCGGGGGGTCGGCGGTTTCGTCCGCCGACGCCGAGGGGTCGCTGCTTTCCCTCGCGGCGGCCGTTGGCGTGTCGAGGAGACCGAATGGGTCCTCCTCGAGCACGCGCCGCAAGAGGCGGGCTACTTCTTCGCCCGTCTTCTCGTCTGACATCTTCTTTTCCTAGAGGAGAGGACAGAAAAAGGGAAGGAATGGTTACTCTAGGCTCGCAGCTCGCTGCTGCGTGCGTGTTCTCCGCGGAGAGACCGACAATTGCGGATCGACATTTGGCGCGTTTCGGGGACCGGGCGGTCGCCGCGTTTTCCTTATCGGAAGGTTGGCGTTGTATAAAGTATGCCACTTTCCGCGGGCGGCCGCGTGGTCTTTTCGCCGCTTAACCAGTAGGCTGGGCGCTCCCAGATTGTGACGCATTTTCAACGCTCGCCTTCGACGCTTGCCCGCCGCAGCGTCTGCCGCTACATAATCAGTGCTCGCTGATGGAGTCGTGTGTGTTTTCACACGACTCCCGCCTTCCCCGAAGGAGGGGCGTCTAACTCGACGTCATCTTCTTCATCTGGAACAGTCTTCCCGACGCCTCCGTCTTCGGTTTCGTTTTGGACGTATGGCTTCATCTGTTCGGCGTGAATTGGACTAACCATGTGTCTTTCTCGGTCACGTAGCTCGTACGTATTTGTGCCGAGAATTTTTGTTACCTCGTACGGGCCAACAAACTTTGGGGCGAGTTTGCTGGTCACACCTCTGGCTGCGTTGGAGAGGATTTTATTCCTCTTCCACACTAAATCGCCGATCTTGAACTCGACTTCGCGACGTCGCGCGTTATAGTAGCGCGCCTATCGATCTCGTTCGTGATCGGAGTTCTCCGCTGCTATATCAAGCATCGCGGAGAACTTTTGCATACGCTCGACCCATTGGTCGAGTGCATCTTCTTCGCATTGTTGTTGGGAAGCGTTAGCCTCCCTGCGAAATACTGACTCGAGAGGTTTCGGGTTCCTGACATAGACCAGGAACGCGGGACTCATTCCTGTAGCGCTGCTTTTTTAATTGTTGAATGCTTATACGATATCTTCAAGATGTTCGTCCCAGAGATCATGCTTATCTTGGATGTATGGGGGGGGGGTGTCGTCTCATGACGTATCCCTTTATCAGCCAAGAAATCGTCGATCAAGCGATTCTTGAACTCGGTCCCGTTATCCGAAAGGAACACCTCGGGTGTACCAAATCGGAGGCACACGCATCTCACAAATTCTCCGAGTATCGCTTTGCCTATGGCGCGGCGGAGTGGGATAGCTTCCACCCACCTGGTGAATAGATCTTGGAACACCAGGATATATTCAAAGCCTCTTTTACTCCTTGGGAGCGGACCCATAATGTCCCCCGCGACGTATTGCCACGGGCGCTCCACAATACGACGGCCCATCAGTCCTGCAGGTGGTCTTTGTTCCACTTTGCACTGTTGGCAGACCTGGCACTGTCGTACATAATTGGCCACGTCTGTTTCCATGCGTGGCCAATAATATTGCTGCGAGATTCTCGCGAGAGTCTTTTCGCGGCCAAGATATCCGGACGTTGGACATTCGTGGCATTCGTGCAATATTTCTTGCCTTTGTTCTTGGGGGATGATGAGCTTCCAGGCTTCGTCATCTCCTCCTAGGACTCCTTCCACTTGCTGGTCGAAGATGTAAAAATACAGCCTTCCCCCGATCAGCTTATACTTGGGATTCTCTCGAGGGTCCTCGCTCACTGCACTAAATAGATTGAGGTACCACTCGTCTCTAGTAGCTTCCGCCCACGTGACTCCAGCGATGGGAATTTCTCGTTGTCCATTTCAAACATTCTGGATAACGCGTCGGGGACGTGGTTGAGTGCTCCTTTTCGGTGCTCAACAGAGAATGAGTGGCCTTGTAATTCCAAGGCCCACCGCGCGAGTCTTCCAGTGGGGCTGCTGAGACTTGGCAACCACCTGAGACTACTCTGGTCTGTGACGACTTTGAAGATGTAACCTTCAATGTATGGGTGAAATTTCTTTATCGCCTATGGCACAGCGAGGCATTCTCTTTCCGTCACGCTGTAGTTTCTCTCCGCTGGGGAGGGAACGCGGCTGGCGAACTCCAGTACATGTTCGCTGCCGTCAATATTTTGAAGCAGTACGGCACAGATTCCGGTGTCGCTTGCATCCGTTTGGACGACGAATTCTTGTTCAAAATTCGGGATCTGAAGTACCGGCGCTGAGGCTATTAGGGCTTTAATTTGCTCAAAAGCCGCCTGGTGTTGACCCGACCACTCAAACCTGCGCTCTTTTTTTGTTAGTTGAGTGAGCGGGTCGGCGATCGTGGCGAGATTATTTAAAAATCGTCGATACCACGACGTCATTCCCAAGAATCGGCGTAATTGCTTTACATTCCTGGGTGCTGGGAATTGGAGCACTGGTTTAATCTTTTCTGGGTCGGGGCGGATTCCGTCGTGGTTTAATACCACACCCAGAAATTGTACTTCAGACTGGCAGAAGTGGCTCTTCTGCCTATTTATCGTTAAGCCCGCCTCTCGCAGGCGGCTTAGAATAATTGAGGTGTTCGAGGTGCTCCTCGAACGTCTCTGACATGATCTTTATGTCATCCAAATAAGCGAATGCGAATTCTTCGCGCTCTGGAGTGACGACTATGTCTATGAGACGCTGGAAGGATGATCCAGCGTCTTCCAGACCGAATGGCAATCTGGTGTACTGGAAGTGACCCAATCCGGGCACCGAGAACGCCGTGATTGGCTTTAATTCATCGTCTAAGGGCACGTGGTGGTATGCACTGCTCATATCGAGTGTCGTCACGAACCGTGCCTTTTTCCCTCTACGGAATTCCTCGTCCATTCTCTTCGCCGGGTATCCGTCGGGTGATCGTATTAGTGCGATGACTTTTCTGAGATCAACGCAAATTCTGTAACCTCCGCCAGGTTTCTTCGCCATCACCACCGGGTTGCACCACGGGCTGGTGGATGGCCCGATTATGCCCTCGTCTAGCAGTTTCTTGACTTGGGTGTACATCTCTGCCTGTATAATAGGCAAGTATGAGTAATACCTTTGTTTGACGGGGCGTGCGTCGCCCACGTCAATTTTGTGGGTTAACCACGTAGTGCGTCCAAGAGTGGCCGGTTCTTCGCCGACCTCTCGGTTTATTAATTCCTCCACTCGTCTTCTTTGTTCCGTGGTGGCATTCTCTAGTCCCACGGCACATAGTGATGGGAGGTGTGACTGCGTGACGCTCGCCACTTGGAGTTCGACGATTACGTCTCCCCCTGCGAGTTCCAATTTGTTGTCATCTAGGTCGAAATGGGCGTGGAACTCCCTTATGAAGTTGCCCCCCAGGTAGCAGTCATCATTGAGCCTACTGCCTACTATTTGTAGCGCAGCCGCGCACTATCGCGTAAAAACTCCGTTAAACACAAAAAAAAAAATTTTAATTTTTCGCTGAAATCTCTTCGAGAATTGGAGCAACAGCGTCACACAAAAAAAAAACTTTGACTGAGGAAATTCGGCTTGGAAATTCCTCGGCGTATTTTTGACGAGGTTAGTAAGATACAATTTGTATTATACAATTGTTTTCTACTGCCGAGCCAATGGTCCCCGAACTCCAAAAAAGTGCACTAATTTATACAAAATTTTTATTTCATAAGAGAAAAAAAAAATTGCTAAATTTATTTGAATTTCGCTTTTTGCGACTCCTAAAAAAAATCAAATTAAATTGACCAAAAGCCGAAAATTTAATTTACTAGTGCGGACTTGTAAAATCTACAAGTCCGCTGAGGCACTTTTTTGGAAAAACTTGAATTTTTCCCGCCCTCGATGATCCTTTCTATTTCCAAGGACGCGCGATTGTTATTGACCTCTGAGGTCCGCAGAATAAACTGTAGCTGTTTCCACTTGAGTGGAAACACTTGTCGCCACCTACACGCGAAACGCGGGCGAAATTAATTTAACCGACTCGCGGTGAATTTAAATTAAATTTCTAACCGGCGCGAGACCTAACCGATTCTCACGCCACGTATCCTCGCTCCTAAGCACACGTTAAAGGGCGCCAGTTGTAACAGGGCGTAAATCTATTAAATAAATTAATTCGCACCTGCACGGACGTTACTCCGGAGTACAGGAGGTACTTACGGAGGGACACATGCGAGTGTCCGACGGCAACTCTCCTCGAGTTACCGCGGCCTGCTGCAACGCGAGAGCTGAGAAGCTCCCGCTTGGTGTGCGTGTCGATATGTGTGTGCGCCGCGCGCACACGTAGCCGGCTTCCCTCGCCGGACTCCGCTGCTCGAATTTGAATCTCGCTAACCGATGCAAAGGGTAGCGAGATTGACCACGGAGAGTGGCGCTATCCGGGGCTCGGATAACCACGCAAACGCAAGGTGAAGTGAGCGCGGGTGAAATAAGTACACGCGCGTTTTACAACTAAATAAGCGTTTATTCGCCAAAAATGAAAGAATACAGAAACTAGAAAAATGTTAGTGCGAGTACACCGGCTGAGGGCCTACGGACGTACTCGTCAAGATGGCGGTCTAGCGGACGCCTATGCGCGCAACAAGTGGCGTTCGTCGGCGCGCTTGCAACGGATTCAAACGCGCCGGTTGAGATAGGTCGCGGCCTACCTTACGCACGCGAACTCTGCGCTTAAATGCGTGAAATGGCGAGACTACGAGAGAGAGAAATTACTAAGAGAAGCTTACTAGCTTCTCGCCGCAAGATCGGTGATCGAGCCGCACTCCGATCACCTCGCAATTCGTACACCCGCGGTGCCGCCGCACGCACCTAAATAGCAGTTGCTACTTACTGCAGTGAGAAGACCCTTGAGAGGCGGCTTCTCGTAGACGAACGCCCGGTCGATGCGTTCGCCCACAACGACGCTGGCGAAAAACCTCGGTGCAGTTCCCCGGTGCTCCGGGGACTCGCTAAGTGAATGGAGTCGGGTGGCGGGACCGCTTGTGGCCCTTGACCGCTGTTCAGCCCTCGCACTCCGCACGGAAGCTCGCACGAAAAACCTCGATGGAAGAACTCCGATCCGGCAACGAAAACGTCCGCGCGCGACAAAGTCTGCGATCTCTCTCCCGAGCTAATTAAGATGGCGCGGGCTTGTCGTCCCGCGTCATCGCGCTCTCTCCCTCGCTACATATATACTAGTATGCACTGAAACTTGGAAACTTGATCACTATAAATTTTTTGAAATTAACAATTACAAAATTTATTATAAGAATAGTCATATTAATAAATCTGACGGTGTAGCAGTATATATAAGAGAAGATGTTATAGAAACAACGGAAACAATTCAAATCAATAAATTAAAAATTATAAAAACCAAAGTCACTTTAGATAACAAAAAGGAACTTACAATTTCTTCATTATATAGATCACATGACTTACAGAGATCACATGACTTAAACAGAGTTTTTAATCAATGTAAAAGAACGAATTAAAAGTAACAAAAAATAAAAAAATAATTTAATAGTAGGTGATTTTAATATAGATATATTAACTCAAGACACAATAGATCAAGAATTTTTACAAACTCTATTAGAAAATGGATATTGTCCAGGAATAAATAGCATAACCAGACCTTCAGATATTAATAACAATAAAGGCTGCTGCATAGACAATTTTTTTATACAGACAAACAATATCAAATTCAAATCCTACTTATTAGAATCACCCTTCAACGACCACTACCCAATATTCCTAAAACTAAAAGATATTGAAAAAGATACTACCAGAGACAAAAACAAAAAAAAAATTATAGAAAATTACAAAACGTAGCAGAATCGATTAACTGGCTTGAAATAAAACAAATAAACGAACCAAACAAAGCAATAAATGTATTAATTGATAAAATAAAGTTTTGTATAAATAAATCTGAAGAAAAAAATAAAAGAAAATACAACAAAAACAAACCAAGGAAGAATTGGATAACCACAGGAATCATAAAATCATGTCAGACAAAAGAAAAACTTTATAACATCTGGAAAAAAGATCCTAACAACGAATTAAAAACCGCTGCCAATAGATTGGCAGTTAGCTTCCTCAAACTTAATTTAATTACTTTATATTTTTATTTATAATGAT
>JAXIUT010056849.1:0-10180 GCA_035586675.1 Eurytoma californica | reverse complement strand
ATTGCATTTAAGAATAAATTGAAAAATCAAAATGTTGATAAGGTAGAGCTTCAGAATTTACTTCGGCATCCCCTTAACGGTATGTAAAACCCATTGCTAGGAATCTGTTTTACCGGCATCGACACATCTTCTTGATTATTAAAAATCAAAACAAATTTTTGAAAAAAAGAAAAAAACGCAACGTGGTCCCCTCTGAAATGGCACAAATACGATCCGATTTCAATTTCGTCATTTTATTCATAAGTTTAGGAGAAAAATGGGTTGAAACAGTTGTAAATATTAAACATTAACTAAAGATTTATCACCACGTTGCACTTTTTTAAAAATTTGTTTGGATTTTTAAATAATCAAAACAATTTTGATGACGTTAAAGTCAATTCCTATAGATGACTTTCACATCCTTTTAAAATTACTGCTTTGCGAGAACATGGGTAGGAAAACTGAAAGAGTTAAATTTATAATTAGTTCCAATCTTTGATATGTAAATTTTTTTTTAATGATTAGATTTTAAAATACCTAATGTTTCTAAAGATACAAAACAAGGCTTCGTTAGCTCCTTCTCGAGAACTTGTAATTTCGTATTGGAACACTTGTGCGTAGCTGACGTCATTTTCACTTTCTGTTCACTGCATGAATTCATTTTTGATGAATGTTCTGGAAAACAGACATTATAATTTGTATACATACAATAACTGACTTTATAATAACCCTTTGACGTCCAAATTAAGACTGTTTCCAATGCATATTGTAAATTTTGTTTATCATATGACATTCAGTTAATGCCTATGTCTTAAGGATGTTCTAGACAATTTTTTCGTACTACCAAACAAAACTAGAGGAACAACTAATGCTTTCGCTTAATAATAGATTATTAATATCAAGTTATTCGATATCTAAAAAACCACAAAATATAACAATTAAAATCTGCCGGGTATCTCATACTAAAAGTTTATTTGATCTACGAGCAAAAATTTCTCCCTCGCTAACGCTTGGTCGGGAGAAATATTTGTATGAAACGAAATTTGACAAAAAGAATCCTTTTTCTAATTGCATTAGCAGTTAGTTAGCTGTCAGCTGTCAGCAGTTGTCAGGTAGTAGTTAGTACTTAGCAGTTAGCAGTTAGCAGTTAATAATTAGCAATTAGCAGTTAACAGGTAGCAGTTAGCTGTCGGCAGTTGTCAGTTTTTGAAAAAAACTAACTGTCAAAATTTTGAAAAATTTGAAAAATGAAAATTTTGAAAAATTTGACTTTGGCCCTTATTTGTAAAGTCATTTGAAAATCAATTTCTGTTTTTTAAATTCGAAACTCTTTAATATTTTTGATCTCGGATTTTGAAAAAGAAAAACATTTTACACTTAGATGAGTACCGATGAGAGCCCTTAGCTTTCTTTTTATTTACTATTTTGTTTTTACTCTTCATAGAACAGGGATAACAGATTTTGAACCCTGCGAGTCAAGAATCACATCGTCATTTAATACCCATCTAAATATTGAATTTCAATCTCCTTCGGAATCTGAAAAATCTTAAGAGGAAGTAAAATAAATGGTTAGGAATTTTTTTCCTGCCTTATCGACAACGGCATTTTTTAATTATTTCAAAAACAAAAAAAAGTTTTCAAAAAATCACAACGTGGTGTCCTCAGTAATGGCGCTATGATTATCTGAATTCTAATTAAAATCATTTCATTAATAAAATTAGAAGAAACATTCTTTTAAAAATTTATAAATATTAGGTAATTTGGTTTTGAAATAATTTTGTTAGTAATCGATTTTAACGAGATATTTTACCGGCATTGATATTTTCTTGATTATTAAAAATAAAAACAAATTTTCGAAAAAAAACGGAACGTGGTACCCTCGATAATGGCGTAAAAATAATCTGCTTTCAATTTCAAGTAATTCCGTTCATAAATCTAGGAGAATAATGGTTTGAAAAATTTTACTTTAATGTTTTCTATTTACAAATTTTTCAAACCATTTTTCTCCTAGATTTATAAATGAAATTACTTGAAATGAAATCAGATCATCTTTACTCTGTAGAGGCTAGTCGAGAGCTCGAATCTCGCGCGGCACAGTCAGGCCAACCTCGCGACTCGCAACGTCGGCACCGCTGCAGGAAGCAGTTGCTCGTGCCGCACCCTCTTTTCGCGATTCGTCCAGATTTGTCAAAGCGCGCCAATTCGGCACTTCCTCGCGACCTTTTCCCTCCCTGGCGTAGGTGTTAAGAGTGTGCGGACGATCGCGTCCCCTCAGATAGCGTTTGAGATTCGGACTGCGAGTTTAACCAACGGAGCGAACTCCGGAAAATTGTTACGACCTCTTCGTAACGCAACGCTACGATGCGTATTGCCTCGATGCGGCCCAATCTTTGTCCGCGTCGTCGAAGCAACTCACACTCTAAAACGTATTTCTAGTTAACACTGCGTAAGGGCGCTTTTTGCCATAAGTAAACTCCGGAATCTCAAAATAAAAATCAAGGTTTTAGTGATGAAGTGAGGTGTTTCAACTTATTCACCTGTGCGCATCTCCTAAAGTGGTGACCCCGACGTGATCCCGGAGGTTCCCACACAACACATCATCAACGCTCACAGAAGCTCTAAGGCTTTTAGGCAACTCCAAAACAGCGGCTGCGACATGTTGCATTTACCGCCAGCAGGCAGATCCAACACTTGTTCGGCCCGCCGACCCACCTCAGCAGCAACAGGAGCCCATTCAGGAGCCAGAGTTCATCCAGCAGCAGCAACGACAATTCCCGCAAAGAGTTATTCCGCCACACCAAGCTGGCTCAGGCTTCGTACCTGTCGCCGAGTCCGCAGCAGCATGTCGTCTCTCGCTATTTTGCATTTAGTGGAATCGATGTTTACGATTTACCGCATCACTTCGGATATCTCGCGCTACAATATAGTGGTCTCCATGCTGGATGCAGACACGCTACAGAACCTGCTGGACATAATTAGCAATCCACCCACGACAGGCAAGTGCGAACATCTGAAGGCGCAAATTTTGGCGTGCGCAGATTCGGCCTATCAGCGTCTCCACACACTCCGTATGTAGACTAGGAAATAAAGCTTCCAAATTGGAATTTACGCATGAAAAAAACAAAAAAATCATGATATATTCAGAAAATTCTCCTGAATAATATAATAAATTTTGTTCCTCTAATGGTATCGCAGAACAATCTTATACTGAACATGCAGAACCGTCGTCTCACAGATCCAGACACCAGCATCTCGGTCGTGGCCGAGTCAGCCGATGCAGCTGGTCACTCAGTCTCTCACGCTGATCCCCTGTTAGACCACGTGAGCAGATTGGCGTATGATTGCTTGATTACAGAGTTCATGGATATCACTCAACCCAGTGATCAAGGCCCATTGAGATCTGGCGTCGACGTCTTGCACCACACCAGCACGCATGGACCATCAATCGCGGAGCGGCTTAGGAGGCTGTTTGGAAAGAAGCTAACGACAGCCAAGCGCGAGTTCCAGCGACTCTTGGACCTGGGCATCGTACGTCCTTCCAGTCAGTGGGCCAGCCCACTACAGATGGTCCTGCGGAGTACTGGGGGCTACCGCATCACAGGCGATTATTGGCGTTTTAGATCACGCTTTCTTCCAAGTGCCCATGGTAGATGAGGACATCGGCAAAACAGCCGTCACCACTTCATTCGGGTTGTACGAATTCCTCGACATGTCTGTCGGCCTGCGCAACGCAACGTCCACCTTTCAGCGCTTTATGGATTCGTTGTTGAGAGATCTTTCATTTATATATTGCTACATAGATGACATCATCGCAACCATGAGGAGCATCTGCGGCACCTGCCCATACTGTTTGAGAGACTACGTCAAGCTGGTCTGGTGATTAGTCTATCAAAATGTCGCTTTCGTCAAAGTAAGGTATCCTTTTTAGGCTATGAAGTTTCTCATCAAGGTTTCAATGCTCCTGCACAGAAAATCGAGGCCATCATGAGTTTTCCGAAACTGAAATCTCCCAAACAGCTAAGACGTTTTCTGGGTATGCCGAATTATTACAGACAGTGCATCCCGGCGGCTCTCCAACATCAAGCTCCACTCAATCAGCTCCTACAAGATGCGCTGAGAGGAGATCGCTTTGAGCTCGTCTGGATTGAGGAGGCGAACGCTGCATTTGAGGCCTGCAAGGAGAGCCTACAGCTCCACTTGCTCTTTCCACAGATGCTTCGAACACAGCCATAGACACGGTACTTAAGCAAGAGTTGGACGGAGTCTGGCGGCCCATAGGGCTCTTCTCGAGGAAGCTCTCAGAAACCAAGCGCAGATACAGCACGTACGATCGGGAACTTTTGGCAGTCTTCGCAACCATCAAGCATTTTCAGCGCTTCTTATGAGACGCTCTTTTGTGGTGCGAATGGACCACAAACCGCTCACGTGTGCGGCTCGCTAGCCATCAGCAAAAGCTTCGCCGAGGCAGCAGAGGCAGTTTGACTTCCTGCTTTAATTCAATGTGTACTTCTAGTACGTTCCTTATCCCGTACTTGTGCCATCAGCATGCCCACGATTCTGGACGCCAGCACGATCACTTAAGCTCAAAAGCAGCTCGAAGAGCTACCTGACCTACAGTGCAACGGCATGCTAAATCTGCAGCCGTTCTGAATTGACGCCGTTTCAATTTCCTGCAATATTTACGACAACACAGTAAGGCCGCATTTGCAGGCCTCCCTCCGTAGGCCTGCCTTCGAGGTCGTTCACGCTCCAGCACACCCCAATGTTCGAGCTACCGTTCGGAAACTGACGCAAAAGTTTGTATGGCCTGGCATACTCAAAGACTCTCACCAGTGGTCACGTTCCTGCGATGCGTGCCAACGCGCTAAAGTGGGCCAGCACAACCGTGCGGCTCGCATCTTTTTCAGTTCCAGATAATCGCTTCGAGCACGTTCATCTCGACATTCTCAAGGTAGCCAGTTGCTGTGCCTTGGAGGACATCAGGGCGGAGATAGTCGCGAGGGCGTTTCTCACGCACTGGATTGCGTGCTTTTCTCCCCACTGACCATCTCCACTGATCAAGGGACGCAGTTTGAGTCGGCCCTATTCATGGCGCTGACGAGTTTAGTCGGTGCAAAGCGCACTCGCACCACGCCTTATCATCTACAGGCCAATGGATTGATCGAGCGCTTTCATCGCACACTCAAGGCTACCTTAATGTGCAACACGAGCATCCTGTGGCCTGATCGTTTGCCCTTGGTCTTGCTGGGATTACATACTTGCTTCAAGGAGGACTTGCAAGCCTCACCTGCTGAAATGCTCTACGCCATAATCCTGCGTCTGCCGGGCGACTTCTTTGTGCAGACCAGCTCCCAGGCACCGCAACATAGCAGCACAGCTTCGCCGAGAGATTGAGAGGCTTCATGAAGAATTTAAAGCCGGTACTAGCCTCCAACCACACCGAGTACCATCCATTCCAGCACAGAGAGCTTAGCACCTGCACTCACGTCTTCAAGCTATTGGAGACAGTCCGGAAACCGCTTGAACCGCCCTACTTCGGGCCTTACGAGGTGGTTCGGCGAGTAAACGACAAGGTCGTCGTTCTCAGAATCAACGGGGAGGAGAAGGCTGTCACCACGGATGGCCTCAAACCGGCCTTTCTGGAAATGGCCGATCTAACAGAATCTTCGCAGCCTTCGCGCCTCAGGCGCATAATGCGTCCCAGCTTCAGGCGTGAAGAGCGCCATCGTATGTAGTAGAGGCGTCGGAAACTTCAGCACAAGGCGCACCCTCGATCTCGGCGCAGGCAGCATCCTTATCAAAAAATCCTGCAGGACCATCCTGCACGGAATTTCGCGGTTTTTCCTGCAGGAAATCCTGCAGGCATTCCTACAGAATTTTTTTATAAATTATAAATTATGAATTATAATATTTATCGGGGGAAATGTTTTTTTTACTAAAAACAGGTATTAAAGATGACATTTTTCCCGCGTACACGCGAGGAAAATATCATTTTTCATAAAAGCAGACTTGAAAAATGATCTTTTCTTAAAATTTATTACAATTTACAATTTGTAATTTATAAAAAATCCTATTTTTTAGGAAAGGAAAAACAGAAAAAACCGCGAAATTCCGTGCAGGATGATCCTGCAGGGTAACCTGCAGGATATTTTGATAAGGGCACATGCTTCCCCGCTAGGTGCGCCTTTGACACAACAGCCACCCCAGACTGTCTCTGCTCGGTATAAAATAATAACATAATTTAATCACGTAACGAAATCATGTGATTAATCACGTGATTTTTGTCCCAAATCAACACGTGATTTGAAAATCAGGTAATTAAATCACATGATTTCTGAAAAATTACGTGATTTTTTTGTCACGTGATTTCAAATTACATGACAGTGCATCACATAATTTTTCAGAAATCGTGTGATTTAATTATTTAATTGTCAAATCACGTGGATATTTCAGACCGGGATGATGACGGCCAGGTTTTGGCGCAGCAGCCACCCTCAGCTGTTCAGGAGGACAGCCAGAGGCATTCGCAACAGCCCCTGCAGACGGCGCACCAGTCAGATCCGCTAGCACAACGGGCACCTACTCCTGTCTCCGAGGACAACTAGGCCACTGCTCTTCAGCCCAGAGCCCACCCACAGTCGCAGCCGTACCCTGCACCTGTCACCCAGCTCAGGTAAGCCACATCTGAAGTGAGGTGTCTCAACTCCCTTACCGAAATATCCTGCAGGACACCCTACAGGACATTCTGCACGATATCCTACCATCCTGCAGGTATTTCGCGTGCTTTTCCTGCAGAAACGATTTCCTGTAGGATAGTCCTGCAGGAATATCCTGTTCGTTCCTGCAGGAAAAAACGCGAAATACCTGCAGGATGTCCTGCAGGATGTAGGACATCTTGCAGGACATTTCGATAAGGGCTTATTCACCTGCGTCCATCCGATTTCTCCTAAAACTCGTTACTGAGGGCATCACGTTGCGCTTTTTTCGAAAATTTGTTTGATTTTTAATAATCAAGAAAATATCGATGCCGGTAAAGTCAGTCCATACAGATGACTTTTACATCCCCTTAAGTCTAGTATAACATACTAGTTTTTTCAAAAATCGCAAGGAAAACTGGCTTTACAATTAATTAAAATGTGTTTTCAATTCATGCTAAACGTATGTTTCTCATGTTAAAATTAAGTTTGAAGTAAAATATTTCAATTTCTAATTCTGGTCCCTATATTAAACTTTTGTAAATCTATAAAACATATAAAAAATAGCTTGTATGCAAAGTTTTACAAAATTCTTAGGAAAATCGAATTCCGGACAAACATCCTTAAAAGAAAAATCGCCAGAAAAATATAACATTTCAAATCAAATTATCAAAAATCTCTGGCTTATTACAAAAGAAACAAAAAAATTTTCGATCAAATTCTTGACAAGAGTATTCCTCAAACAATGGTTCCCCAAACAATGGTCTGATTGCCTTACTATTCTTATCACTAAATCCAACAACCAAGGATATAGCCTTTGCATCCAACATGCTCAAACTCCTTGAAAAAATAATAGTTCAAAACAAATGGATTTCATGGTAACCATGTGGTTTCCATGTGGTTTCCATATAGTTCCCACGTGGTTTCCATATGGTTTCTATGTGGTTACCACATAGATAATTCGCATTCTGGAAAATTATTTTTTACATTCTTTGTAGCAACGATGTGGGAACCATGTAGAAACCATGTGAGAACCACGTGGAAACCATGTAAGAACCAATGGGAAACCACGTCAAATTCACACATGGTACCCATACAGTTCCTTTGTGGTAACCACATGAAAACCATGTGGTTACCATGTGAAAATCATATGGTTTTCATGTGGAAACCATGTGGGACTTTTTACGTGGGAACAAAATAGAACTAGGTAAACAGTTTTGAATACTTTTAAATACATTTAAGTACTTCTCAACACTTTTGAACATTTTTATAAACCAAAACTTTTTTCGCCAGAGCTCACAAAACATCCTTTGCGATATTAAATTCTATTAAAATAACTAAGATTAAAATTTTTCTTGAACAGGGAGAACAGTTTTGTTATAGAACATCCTTAAATATTAAAAATTACATTAAATCTTGCAGGGTTTATATATTTATTAGAAGTTTTTTTTAACAAGAATATGAGGAAAATAAAATTTGGAAATATCTTACTGTAAATATAGGCCGACAAAGGGTTATGTTTATATTATTATCATCATATTATTATCATCATAATATTATTATCATATTAACACTTTCACTCATGCATTTTCTACAGAAGGCAGAAGTTAATATTTATTTTAATTTCTCAATATTTAAAACAAATAAATGCATCTAGTATCTTATATTCTTCAATTCTTTTTTAATTTAGTTTCTAAAAAGTTTTTATCAAAAATTTTCGGAGCATGACTGAAAGAGTTAATCTCTATCATTTTATATGTAGAGGCAATCATTTTATATATCTATAATGAAAAACTTCAGGTTCTCATCTAAAAAATTTGTATATAGAAAATGTGGCATAAATTCATCTTTGCAAAATTATATTTAAACAATTTTAAGATAAAATTTTAAGATAAAAAAGCTAATAAAAATAAGCTTCCGATACAGCTATTGAAATAACTATTGGTAGAGTTTAGCTACAAGTAGATATTATTTTGTCAGAAGTTCTGGTGAAACCATTGCAACTATTGGTGAACTATTAGTTATGAAAAACATTAAAAAATATTTTAAACAGCTGTACAATTACTTACAAAAATATCTTTTTGCATATTACAATATTTAAAGAAGCAAGATTTAATTAACAATTTATTTTCGAATTCGAAAATCAATTTATAAGAAGGTAGAGATCAAATCTATGGAAGTGTACATGAACGTGTTCATATGGAAGTATTTATAAACGAGTCAAACAGTTTAAAGCATGCAATACAAATTTAAAAGTTTTATGAATAAGGTAAGATGAAAATTAAAAATTTTAATAAAATTCTAGAGGTATATTTTGGTCAACTCCATTATTTTACAAAAATATCATTGATACGCTGCTCTAATTTGTTAGTAAATTGTACAAGTTGTTTCTACTTCTGCACCTAGAAATTTCCAGAAATACTATCGTAACCGTGATTTTGTTTTCTTTTACCCTATCTGGAGGCTACAGATGCCAGAATAAATTTTCATGAGACACGACGAAAAACATGTAAAATCATTTTTTGTTTAAGAATACTATCAAAAAATTTTTAGATTTACAATGTTCTTTGATTTTCTACTTTTATATCACAGGAATATACTCACCTCTATTCTAAAGATATCGAAGGTTAACCCAACATAACGTTTGATTTAAAATCATAGCTCTTTATGCACCTACTTAGCTCTAATATTGCAGCATATAACTAAAACATTCATATAAATTTCTTACTAAAAAATCTCAACGATATCTCTCCTAAAATCTCACACCAAAATCTCAGCAATGATATGTGCAAAAAATATGGTAAATTATACAGTAATCTAACATATAAATATGTGTAAAAAATTTTAAATAGTCTAACATAAAAATGTATAATAAAATATACAAAACTTTGAAAAAATAAAATTGCTGGATAATGATGATATTCCAATTTACTACTACTTTTTGAGTAAACTAAAATATTGAGCAGCAATTATCTAATTTATATTAGCAATATTAATTTATCGGACCGTTAATTTATAGTTTTTCCTAGAACAATTGATTGACATAAAATTCTAAAATAGTTATAAACAGCATTCCATGTTTTTAAACAATTTAATTTCTTTTTTTGAAACTCTAAACAGGTAATTTAATTTAATTAACCTAAATTCTAAAATAATTGTAAATAGCATTCCATGTCTTTAAATATAATTTCTTTTTTTGACACTCTAAACAGGTAATTTAATTTAATTAACGTAAACAGTACAGCTACCCATCGTATACATACCGAATCTTTTTCTTTTATATTATTATATTAATATTATTATATATATTATTATTTTTTTATATGTATTTCTTACATTCCCTAAGGGCTATTTATACACGAAGAACGGATTATAGATAAGGGCTATTACAAATAAAAAAGACAAAGACCACAAAAGACTACATTCTCAGGGGCCCTATTCTGAAAAAAGATTTGTTGATAAATTAGTTTATCACTATTCAATTTTATCACGTTTTAACATGCGAT
>JAXIUT010056828.1:0-10180 GCA_035586675.1 Eurytoma californica | reverse complement strand
TCTGTAAGATATCGTATCTTTATGTTGGATTTCGAACATTATTTCCACTAGGGCAGATTGTATAAACACCAAAGTTAAGACGGTTCAGCTGGAACATTGTAAGTCAATGTTAGGTAGAGTTTACTTGACTAGCGTATTTCTGAGTGTGCGTGGTAAGTATTTGGCAATGCCGTGTATTCAATGAATTTGAAACAGTACGCGCTCTGGCGAGCAGTCGCGACTCAGTCATATGTTGCGCAGTGGAGGTTACTTGTTTTCGAACGATGCTTTTCGTTGGTACATTTATCTATTTTTCAAATTAATAGCTACCCAATCGAACTAAATTTCCCGCGAAAATGTTCTTTAAATGTCTTTTATTGAAATGAGATAACTTTTATTGAAAACAGTCTTATCCGTTCTTAAAAATTTTACGATTAAAGCTGCGGAAAGCATTATTTTTATGTTAATTCGCAGAAATATTTGTATTAATTTCTCATCGCTGAGTTATTCGAATGAGATAAATTTGTTCACAAAATTGATTAAACGTGAAAGTGAAGTGTTAAATAATTAAATGAAGTTATACAAGTGAAAAATAGAAAGTAAAGTGTTTCAAAGTATTTATTAATGTACTGATAATGCACAATAATAAACAAATAAATGAAATTAGTATAACTAACATTGCATTAAACTGATAAATAAATAAAATAATTAACCAAATCGCAAGTAAAGGATTGAAAGTGATATTGTTACGACCTAAAGCGATCTCTAGCTACTGAATTCTTAAGTTTTCTCTTATCGAGCACACGAACACGTGTATATAACGACGGAGAAAACATCTTAAATGCGTGGTGTCTGTTATCTCTTCTACGACTGACGCGCGTAATGTCACGCGATTACTGTAAGTTAGGTCGGGCCTTTTTTAATCCGCGATTATGCGGGTTGAAGGGGGCTTGTTTCGGTCGCTCCAATTCAACTGGCCTAAGGCAGTGCGGTTAGAGGTCCTGGATCCTTCAGGGTTTATTCGCGTCCCGATATGGATACTTGGGATAGGATATAAGAATCTATAAAGAAGCCAAAGCCAGTTGAGCAATTACAAGTCATCTCATCGTGCAATCGACCGCGCCTGAATGCTGGCTACGCATGTGTGTGAAGAGTGAATGACTTGTGCAGGAGGGTATACATAATACTTGCGATTTTATTATGTATTCGATGTCAATGACCGAATCTCTACGCATTTACGGGTTCGTTAGATTTGACTAATCATTAAAGCCGAGTCGTGGAAAGTAAAAATCTATTAGTGTAAACAATTACATAAATAAGTAATAGCAGCAGTAGTGAATCATAAAAAATCAATAATAAATTATGACTAAATAAATGCATTGCACATATTAAGGTACAAAATAGTAAACCAAATATACCATATACCACTTATAAATAATTATAAATGAAAAGAATAAATTAAAGTGAAATAAATGAATAAACTAATTTATAAATCAATAATAGCAATTATGAATTCATTGCATATCATTTGCAATCAAGTAAACAGTCGAGAAACTACTGAAAATATACGAATAATAAATAGTAAATAATTAATTATTAATAAATAAATGAACGGTAATAAGGATTTAACAATCGGTAATTAATTTCTAATAATTAATAGCAAATTAATAATAAAATTATCAATTAACCATTGACTTGCGTATCACATTTTTTCAATTTTCATTGATTAATATAATAATTAAAATTTCTCGTTTTTTATAATGATGAATTAAACAATTAATTCTTTTTACAGGAAATTTCGTAATTCGTAAAGCCAAACCTGGTTTTAAATAAAGGAAAGGAACCAAGAGAAAGCCAGAAGCACAAGTTAAAGCTTTAGTTCAAGGAACTGGATATATTTTTCTGGACAAGAGAATTATTCGATATTTGTTAACAGTTTGCTGTGATAAATGTGAGAAATTAACGTTGCCAAAGAAAAAGTGCTCCGAATAGTAATTGTGTGAGAGAAATTTGTTATAATTTCTAATCCGTTCAAAATGTTTTTAAAATCTGCAGTGAGGCTCGCGCTGAATAACAAACTTTTCACACGTGGATATTCAGTCAACGCGGAATCATGTAAAGTTTACACTTCAAAACTAGATTTTGTAAACGAACAGTTTTCCAATGCAATTCCCACCTACAGAATTTTATCCAGCGCGGACGAATCAGCAGCGCCAAACATGGACGAGTTAAAAATTGGTGGAAACACGCTGGTGAAGATGTATTCCACGATGTTAACTTTGAACGTGATGGACAAAATTTTATACGAGTCGCAGCGCCAGGGACGAATATCGTTCTACATGACGAATTTCGGCGAAGAAGCCGTTCAAATCGCCTCCGCTGCTGCGTTATTGCAGGAGGATTTGATATTTGCCCAGTACAGAGAAAGCGGAATTTTGCTCTGGCGAGGCTTTACCATTCCGGATTTCGTCAATCAATGCTACGGCAATGTGGAAGACAAGAACAAGGGAAGGCAGATGCCCGTGCATTACGGATCTAAGTCTTGCAGTTTCGTAACGATTTCATCTCCGTTGACGACGCAGTTACCCCAAGCCGTTGGAGCTGCTTACGGATTCAAATACATGAAGCAAGACAAGTGCGTGACCTGCTACTTCGGAGAAGGAGCCGCGAGCGAGGGGGATGCACACGCAGCCTTGAACTTCGCCTCGACCCTGTCCTGCCCAGTGTTGTTCATATGTCGAAATAACGGATACGCCATCTCCACGCCGCATCACCAGCAGTACGGAGGCGACGGCATTGCTGCTAAGGGCCTCGGCTATGGAATTAATACGATCAGGGTGGACGGCAACGACGCCCTCGCCATGTACAAAGCAACCGAGTACGCCCGGGACTTCGTTACGAAGAAGAAGAGACCAGTACTCATCGAAGCGATGACCTACAGAATTGGACATCACAGTACGTCCGATGATAGCACTGCGTACAGGTCGCGGCAGGAAATAAATTCGTACAAGGGTGTGTCGCCCCTTTTGCGATTGAGAAAGTACTTGGAGCAGCATAATCTGTGGAGTCAAGAGAAAGAGGATGGCCTACTGGAGAGTCAAAGGAAGGCAGTTGTCAATGCTATCTCGACGGCGGAGAAAATTAAGAAGCCAAAGTGGAAAGAATTATTTTTGGATGTATATCACAATACGCCTAAACACATTCAGAAGCAAATGATGTCGATGGAAAATCAACTTAATAGCTATCCTAAAAATTATAATACCAGTGTATACAGCGACGATAATTCAAGATAAGATATGATCAATGGTAAATCAAGGCCATTACAATGATTTTGTAAAATAGTGAAATTTATATAAGAAAATAAATTTTTAATTATTTCTTTATTCATTTTTTGTAATAATTTCATTCCGTCCAGCACGCTGGTTAATTGATTGTCATTAACATCTTAGCTTTTTTAAT
The DNA here is from genome assembly GCA_035586675.1 of Eurytoma californica. Classification (NCBI taxonomy): domain Eukaryota; kingdom Metazoa; phylum Arthropoda; class Insecta; order Hymenoptera; family Eurytomidae; genus Eurytoma; species Eurytoma californica. The sequence continues at coordinate 6,742 of JAXIUT010056828.1, read as the reverse complement.
TTCGAATGTTCGCGTTTCACTGGAAATAAATATTACTTACTTACTTTATAAATTTATTCAAAAATGCTGATATTATATGATAGTAGATCAAAATAATTACTTAAAACGAAATAAAATACCTCTTTATACTGTGATTGAAATTAATAGTTACAGATCATCATACACTATCTTAAAGCGATTGCACATGAAATAAAATGTGAAATGCACACAAATTTCTTGAAGCAGTCGATAAAAGCCTAGATTATAAATAATACCTCTAATAATAAAACGCAACACAACGTTTCGCAACACTTCGTAGAAATTTTAGATAAGCTTAAGCTCATTTTTTTTAATTGCAATTCTTTTAAATAAAATATATTTTCAAAAATTTTGCTAAATGAATTCAAATTCAAATGAAAAAAGCGAAACATGGAGTATCTATATTATTTTAAGAGCAATACAGAAGAGTAGGAATGACTAAAGTCTTATATACAGATAAATAATTACTTATTGCCATTGAGTGAGGGATATGGAGCATCGGCAGCATTATTACACTCTAAAATATTAATAAAATATATTATAATATATCTAAAATATTAATTAAAATATATTGCACAAACTTTCATTATCTTTAATTTCAAATTATTATTTAAAATTTAATCTACCAAACTTTTCTAATTATTTACACATTCTTCTCTAGATTAGTCAATAAATAAGATAAAAAGTCTAAGAGAAAAACTCGCGAATAATTCTAAGAAGGAGAAAGATTTTCCGCAATTAAGGAGAATTAAGAGGTGTAGAGATAAAAAGATTTGTAAGTGTTCCAATATACCTTACTTTCCATATATTTGTAGTATGTGTATGATCTTTTACAGTTTAATAATAAGATAAAGTTTATGAAAAAACAGTATATAAAGCAAGAAGTTTCCATTAAGTGATTCAGATCTCAAAATGAAGTTTCTTCTATTGTGCTTTTTAGCAGTTGCAGCTGGCCAATCATGGGAAACAACATGGACAACACCATTGCCAAAAACTGTATTTCCTTGGTCAAGATACAATAATCCAAATTTAGTTAATGCGGTCGATGGTATGGTTGTTAACTTTATGAACCTTTTTACAAATTTTTAATATTGCAATAATTACGATCCTTTTTCAATTAACTAACGAACGAGCAAAACAAATGATTACGTAAATAAATAATTGTTTAAATGCATCAGTACCTACGAAATTTTATATCTAATATAAGGCATTTGTGCCTAAGAAATATTAATTTTTTACAATATCCTGCTTTTTTATTCTATTAAAAAAAAGTCACCATCTTTAATTTTATTACCACCAGGTATACCTTTTCTACATTCATCGTTAATCGTTAATGGAAATCTAGCCGTTGATATACGTGATAACCGGCAAACAGATTGCAATCGTGCCCGTCCGACGGTACCCGACGGTTACGTCGTAACCTCTGAAGATGAAGAGAACATTATAGCTATAAAATTTCACCCGATTGGGCAAAACTGGAACGATGCAAGGAAAACTTGTTTCTACGAAGGAGGTATGAAAACCAATAAATTAAAAAAAAATAGCGATTCAAATTATATTTTGGTGTTATAGCAGTTAAATTCAGTTTTCTGATCACGCGAGAAATTGCGTTTTTTACCCGAATGCAAAATACCATTTAATTAATTAAGGCCTCAATGTACGGCCAATAATATTGAATTTAACGACTACGGTTAAAAAGAATGCAGATGTATAATGATTATGTTACTTGTCTTTGAGACGAAAAATACTATTTACCTACAACGAATTTACCTTTGTTGTTGTTACTTTAGGATTTTTGGCTTACGCAACTAGTAAGGAGGAAGAAAACTTGTATCTGAAAATGATGGACGATAATATCTTAACTGATCTTTGGATTGGAATTCAGGATTACTTCCAGGACGGTGATTTTAGTACGGTACTTGGTGAAGTCGCAAATGAGGTAGCCTACTACACATGGTTACCAGGTGAACCGAACAATGCCGGTGGTCCTGAACAATGCACCCATTACAGAAGAGTCGGCGCGGAAAAGGGTTTGAATGATCGAATGTGCTCCCACAATTATGCATTCAACTGCAAAATAAAACTCCCAAAAAATTGAACTGATATTACGTTGAAAAAGCAATTGATGTTTATTAATGTTTAAGAATTTTTAAAAGGTAATTTTGAGAGTTCGAGGAGGAAATATTCTATATTTAATCCGAAGCTGGTTTTTATCATATTGTAACATCCAAAATTATTTTCAAATGTCTTTATTCATTATGGTTACTTGTATTGCAGATGATGATAAATTGTTTTATTGTACTTAGTTTTAACTGATATTTAGCTCATTATATAATAGTAATAGCATTTATGAATAAAATTTACCTATTCGAGATAATATATTACTGCTAGTAATTAGACCAAGTGTATTCATATTGTGTTACGTCTTTTAAAGCTGTCTCCTAAAGATATAAAGCGATGTTAATATGTGCTCACAGTTCAGTGGAAAATAAGAATTATCAAGAAGTTGCAGCTTGAGATATGAATATTTTTTTTATAAATAACGACATATAAGTAAGAGTGTTATGGAACAAACATAGACAATCAATTTTTTATTTATCTAAAAAATGTTATTTCATATCTTATTTGTCACGAAGTGTTTTTATCATTCCAACCCAAAAATTTGTCAAAAGATTAATTGTGGAGAAAAAAATCAGTTTTATGATAAAAATTAAGAACATATCTGATTAAAACAGTGACTACTAATTTTCAAATGCATATTGAGAATTGATTAGGAACCAATAATAACTTAGACACCTTAGGCACCTTTAGATATGTGATGCATTATGATCAGATGCAGCACCCATCTTTCATATAATGCATGAGGTTTACCGATGCTTCTTATACTGATTATTATAGGATGATAACTGGGTTCTGATTGATTACTGAGACAATAATGCTATGCAATGGAATTTTCTAATTAACAGCGTTCAAATATAATAGCTTGCCTTGTACTAAGATTTAGATGTCCATGACTCAATTATGTATCACGATTGAGTTATTTTAATTGTTTTGCTTCCTATGCGTAAATTGCATATAAAGCACGCCTTTTTTCGCTAAGTAAGGCAAAACCAAACATGAAGCTTTTCATAGGCATCAGATGTAGCCAAATTGCCTTGTACCAAACTAAAGAATCCAGGTTTAATTAATAACTTACATTGCAAGTCTATAACAAGTGAGAGAATAGGAATATCAAGTAAAATAAAGTCAAGTAAAATGTATATATTTTTACTTAGATATACAAGTCATTCGATTTTTCCGGACATTTATATGTAAATACATCAATACCTATACGAAAGTTTCTTTCTAATTTCTAAATTATTTTTTCCCAGAACTGTATGTCTCCTAAATTGTCATTAGATACAATATTAAAGTTATTGGGACCACCCATGTGCATATAACGAAGCTGTGCAGAAGGATTCAGGGGTGGCCAGGGTTTACCTAAGTTGGGGCTTCTAAAAACACATACATAACATGCAATTATTGCAATAAACTTACATTTAAGATTAAGGGATATTTTTAATTTTCAAGATCAATTACTCACCCATCGTTTACAACCGAGTACCAATAATTCAGTAAGTCTTTTAACATAGCTTTATCTTTGTCTGTTGTAGTTGGGTTTATGTAATTATTTTCCAATACCATAAATATGTCATCATCGTGACAGACACCTGGAACATACAACAGAGCAGTAAACAAATTTAAAATCCGATTTTCATATTTTACGCAGGAAGATCTTGGTTACCTAAATTAACAGTTGAATTGGACCAGGTGTTGCTAGTACTTTGTGCTGCTCTGTAAGTGTAATAGTAAAATCGAACAGGATTTTTATTTACTTTAGCAAGTAATTTAGCTGATCTGATATTTCCAATTATAATTACTGCATCCCCAATTAAATGGGTCAATTTTCTCAACGTCAAGTCAGCAGAAATTGATTCATTGCCAAAATAATGTTCCTTAGCTTTTTTTGCTATGATAAGCTGCTCTTTTGCAGGAATTTCATTGTTCAAAAAGAGTAATAATGGGCCAACTTCTTGCCAATTTTTGTCAGTATAATTTACCAACGTTTTATTTAAAATAAAGCCTAGAAAATAAATTTTCTTTAACATTGTTATATTAGAATTTGTAGCAATATTTCTGTTCGAATAGTAGTAATTTTGTGCAGTTTACTTGATATCATAAAAAGTCCTTCCTCTTGCACGGCTCCTACTATCCACGGAGCATCATAAACATCGCCTTTTTCCATTATATTCTTTGGCGTATCATTTATAAAATAATTCGTGGATGCCTTTTCAGCTACTGGCACGAATGGGAAAGTCGTAAAATACCACTTTGACTAAATATGAATATTTTATGTGACAATATTATAAACAATATGTACATAGTAATTTTTACTTTTTAAAAAATCGGTCTTCCTATTTAAACAATTATTTGAAATTTGATTTTGTGAGGAGATCTTTTATCATTTTCGGAAAACTATTCCAATTCTTATTATACGAAAGCATTGTGCGCAATCTCAATTTCTCCATTTTTTTTCGAAAATTTTAGTTTTTCTTTATTTGAAAAAAGCATCTAATATTTACATATTTCAATAAAAAATGAACATTTTGAAATCTGAATTAAATCACCATCTCTCTCCCCTCTTCGCCTTTTCTATAAGTCAAATAAAAGCTTGAAAACTTGTATAGAAATAAGTTGACAATAGTATTACTTACTTTTAGTTTAAATAGGACACTAATTATATCGTCAATTGGAATTTCTTTTAAACATTGAATCATGTCGGATGAATTATCTACTGAGCAATTCAGACTGGTTGCGAAAGATTTGGCGTTATCCAATGCATTTCGATGATCAAAGGCCCATGGATTCAACGCTGATCCACTAAAGGATATTCCGTTTCGAAATAAACCCCGACTTTGAGGAGATAAGTAATGATAATGTACACTGGCACCACCGGCACTAACTCCCATCAAAGTTATCCTCTTGGGATCGCCGCCAAAATACTTAATATTTTTCGAAACCCACTTTAAAGCCAATGCTTGATCCTTGAGTCCCATGTTGCCAGGCACGACGTCATCTTCAGTACTCAAAAAACCAAATGGTCCAACTCTGTAATTGATGGTTACCAAAATGAGATCTCGGTCCATTAAATATTTAGCTCGGTAAAATTGGCCCGATCCTGATGAGAATCCTCCTCCGAAGATCCAAAAAATTACTGGTAACGATGTTTTATTGTGGATTTCTGGGACATATACATTTAAATATAAACAGTCCTCTGCTACGGCAAGATCCTTGACAAATTTATTATATTGTGGACAAGCAGGTGCAAATTTCACTGCTTTAATATTCTCAACCCACGGACTAATAGGGAGTGGAGGCTAAAATGATTACGATTAAGTTATTTGTGTCAATTATATAAATGTTTAGAAATCAGTGACGAGTATAATATTAGTTTTTTTTTTACCTCAAAACGCAAAGGCCCAACTGGTGGCTGACCGTATGGAACACCTTCGAAGGCTGCATATCGTCGGCCTTCTTCAGACGTTTTGTAGATTCCTACTATCCCCCCTAAAGGGGTTTTAGTGTAAGGAGAATGATGATTCGAAAATGTTGCAGAAATAACTGGCCATAGCAAAAATAATAGAAAAAATTGAGTCTTTTCTTTCATTTTTTTGCGTAAATGTTCTGGGACGCAGAGCTAATCGAGACTGTCAGTGATGCTTGTAAACTGCAAAGATTGAGTTATCAAGCTGTTTATCTCTGTAGACTCAGATTTATTATCAAATAATTTTATCATAAATTGGCATTGTTTTTGTAGAAGTTTCAGTTGTATGCAATTTTTCATACAGTCTTTTCATTCATTCTTGTCATTCATATTACAGGTGCTTTAAAATAGAACAATTATTTCTCAGACCTATACCAAAAATGTATAATGATATTAAGTAGAATGATCTAAATAAAAGATATTTATAAGTTGATTCGCTATCGTTTATTATAAAGTAATTTATCCTCAAGGAAAGCAGACCTTTTATCTTTTAAGAAGATATCGTGTTTGTATTTAATTATTAAAAAATATAAATTATTCCAATTGGAAAAAATAAAGGTACTAACTCGTAAATTGCATTAAGATTTAGTTCATCTCTGTACACTATAGAACGTTTCGATATGTCTTTATACGTTTCTGTACATTTTTGATACAATTTGGACATTTGGAATAACTTTTTTATGGAATGTACTTTTTGTAGCGCTGTATATGAGTCTCCTGTACATTATTGTATATTGCTACATATATTTTTAACTGCTGTCGTAAATTTCCGTACGTTTGCGTACGTTTCCATACATTTATTCATGACACTAAAATTTTTCCAAATAGTATCTAGATCATACGGAATCGTACGGAAATGTACGATTATGTACGTACTGAAATGAAATCAAATATTGGTATTTTACGTTAAAAAATCTTTATGACTTCAAAAATTAAGTACAATTAGTGATAAGTGAATAATAAAATCTAAAGTAAATCTAAAAATTCAACATGTTGACGTGTGTGACGTCAGCAATTTTTTGTTATAAATGTTCTTAATAATTTTATATTATTTTTCAAATGTTGAATTTAACGATAAATTAAAGTGATTTTCAATTTCTATTTTGAATTTTACGTTTTCTATAATAATATCGTAATGTG
>JAXIUT010056817.1:0-10182 GCA_035586675.1 Eurytoma californica | reverse complement strand
GCTCCGTTACAAAAAAATTTAGTAATTTTTCCTATAATTTCTTGCAAAGTTTGTTTTTCATTTTTCTCAGTGTAACAAGCGATAAAGTATAAAATTCCTAAACATTAACACACCCCAACTTAACTAAAAAAAAAAAAAATATTTATGCACTACAAAAAAAAGACTAAAATAAACCATTTTCCTCGAGCAGAGATAGTAAACCGCGCGTCTACCCCATGTCCCGCGCATAAACAAGCGCACGGTAGCCTTTGCGACTCGCGGCCGCCCTGTGGGTGCCCTCCGGCGAGTCTCGTTTCGCGTTTTTTCCTTCCCCTTTCGGCGTACTCGCCGCAATCGGGCCCGTTTCACATTCGGAACGAGTTCCCTATCTCCGCGCGCGCGCGCGAGAAATAAAACAAGATCGGGGGGCCGCCTCTTTTTTTTTCGCTCCGCCCGCGCGCGAGCTTTCCTTCCGCGCGCTCGGCAGCGCCCGATAACGCGAGCGCGCCGCCGGCGAATTTTTAATCTCGCAGATTGAACTCGGCTCCTTTGTTCGCTTGCGGGAAATCCTTGTTTCGCCGAAATGGCTTTGGCCTTTGAACTCGGCGCTCGTGAATGGCGCGCGGAATTTTTTTTTTACGGTGAGGGGATTCAGAATTTTGGACGGTTTGCGCGCTTCTTGACGAATTTTCTTTCTTTTTTTTTCATATTTTGGATTTTTGTCACTTTGAAAATGAGGGCGTTTTAGATGTTTTGACACTTTGTCATTTTACCGAAGAATATTACACCGAGAGAATAATGCTCTAGTAAACGTTACTATACTTTATAATAAAATGAACTGCATGTCTATGATAATTTACAATACTGTTTGATAAATTTTACTATAAAGTGCAGTGGTAATTTGTTTTCAGAATGACAGTCTGTCACCACTTTCCCTGACATAGTAATTTTTACTAGAACATTTTTCTCAGTGTATCGTGAAATATTAGTATTTTTTAGAAATGTTTTCATATGACAAATCTTATTCTTTTATGCGTAACTCGCTGAGTCCAAAATAAGGAATTTTGGGTCAACATTAATTTTTCTGCGTGTAAATCAATAGATTATTTAACTTTTGTTCAAAAATGCATGGAATTTAAAGACGAATCAGTGACAAACGACTACAATTAGTAAAATTTCGTTAAAAATTAGTGCAAACAGTTCCACCAATTAATGGTTAAAGAAGTATTTTCCCTAATTTTAGTAGTTTTTCACTAATTTAATTTTAAAGAGTAAAGTAAAAATTCAATGTGGAAAGAACTACACGAAAATCGATAAAAATTACTTTCATATTTTTGCAAGATTACAATGTATTTAGTAATCTTCGAATCAAGTGGTCTATTTGGTAAAAATTACGACTTTTTGAGTAATTTTTACAAGGTTAATTGGTAATTTTTATCAACCAGATAATTTGTTTTTAAGGTTACTCAAATAATACTAATTTTTATTATACACTGAAAAATATTCTAGTAAAAATTACTATCCTTTCTAGAAAAGTGGCCACAGACTGTCATGTAGTGGACAAATCACCATACTGTATTGTAAATTTTACTAGAACTATTGTAGTACACTGTATGTGTACTATTTAAGTTTCTAACGAATTAGTTATATTTATTATATTTATATGTAAATAACAATTAAATATCGTAGCAAAAGTGGTAATTTTTTAAGAATTTTTCTAATAATTTTTCACTCATTTTATGACTACAAACCATTAAAAAATGTTAAAAGATACCACTTTTTACCAGAGTTTTGATTAATTTTAATCTGGATTCATTCAATAATCATCTGCTTATTTGATGCAATTTATTTTATAACGAATACATAAAACGATGGGTTTAATAACAAATGTTTAAATTAAACATTAAACAAAATTTTTTACGAATTTCACTCGCAAAAGAGAAGCATGCGAAGAAGAAAAGGCATATAATACATAACGAACTTTTTTGTCCGGCGCCGAGGCAATAAAGGCGCGCCGAGAGAGCCCAGCGCACTCCCTCCCTCCCTCTCTTTTTTAATCGAAAGCATCAGGAGAAAAGTTAAAATTCCACGGGAATATCTCGGGCAAAAAAGCAGAACATATAAGCCGCGCGCAAAGCGGGCGAAAGGAGAAGTGCGGAGAGCGCGGGGTTTAATTTAAAAAATAATTAAACCGCAAAATTAAACTGAAGCCTCGGCCGTTTCCCGAAGCCCGCGAGCATTTCGTTTCTTCGCTCCCGACCCTCTCTCCCTCTACTATGGTTGCGTAGCATACCTCCGCCATTGCATTGCCGCGCACGCGTTTTTTCTCGCGAATTACTAAAATTTTTTCTCCCGCGACGAGATTGCGTTTCGCCTGGGCTTTGTTTTCGAGGGAATTTCTTTTTCGGACTGATCTTAATTTTGCACGTATCGTGGGCTAAATTTAAATTTCGTTCAAGTTTTACGGATTTTGCAAGAATATGAGCGAATTAGAAAACTTTAATACAAGATTTTACTGTAATCAGCAATATATTATATGTAATTTAACCGTTTAATCAGTTTTGTTGAATATAAATATAAAATAAATTTAGAAATTTAATTAGACGAGACGCACGCTCGCGATTTTTTTACGGGTCACCTGTTTATCTAAATTTGTTCCACAACCCCTAAACTTAAGGTATCGTACCAATGATACGTTAAGTTTAGGGGTGTGGAACAAATTTGGTTGACACGGTGGCCCGCAATACGCCTCTAAAAAATCGTGTGCGTGGCCCACTATGCGCCATTCTTCCCTACTACCTTTATTTGTAAGTTAAGTTTGTTTAGCAAATTGTGTAAAACAAAACAAATATCAAAATAATTTTTTTGATAAAAACGGCTTTTGAGTATTATATGATAGAGAAAATTTTTGAATTTCTCTAATCAGCGGGAACTTAATGTGGTGATTAAAGGGATAAACTAACTTATCATATTCTTTTAAATGTGATTCTTACTCGGAAAAGAGATAAGTATGCGAATTTGTAAACCTGCATTTCTGTTTTATAGTTTATCTCAAGTAGAGACCAAACTGCCAATGTTTAAAGATTATATACATGATGAAATGCGATTATATAGATCAAATATGCAATGTTAAAAATTTTTTATAAATCACAAAAAAAATTATGTAAGTTTGGTGTATTATTTACGAGGAGACACATCGAAATAATATTATTTCATTTGCGATGAAAAGATATAAAAAAAAACTTGTGTATATTTTCTTTACAATTAAGTGAACTAATCACAATTAAGTGAATTAACTATCCTAATTAAATACAAATGTATTTTAGGAAACGTAATAAGAATAAACGTGTTAAGAAATGTATAGGAAACGCGTTATAGAAATCTAGTTTTAGGGTCAACCGATTTGTGTAATATTTAGGTCTATCAATCTTAACATATTTTTTACTAAAATAATTATAATTTTAATTTTTACTGCGCACTTAAAATTTCATTTTCTTTACAGTACTGCATATAATTTGAAACCCAGAATCAGAAAATTTAGATACCTTTTACCTTTTTACCTCTTCTCTGTGCTATATTTCATTTATATATTTCATAAAGTATAAAAAAAATACATACGCATAAATATGTATTTTTCAAGCTTTTCTTCAGTACTTTTCATAATTGATTTGACTTTAACTACAAAAGCTATTATCGCTACAAAATAACCAAAAAAAACCCCCGTGAACAAATTTTTTAATGTTTTTATAAAATGTGTTTTATAAAAAAATGGACATATAAAGTTTTATAAGTTTTTTTATAAAATTTTCTTTTTTAGTCCAAATTTTATAAAACAATAAAATAGTGATTTTTCGACAACTTTACAAAATTTTTCTCGTGGGAAGATCCGTAATCTCGCTCCTCGATAAGCGAACTTTCACAAGGTAAATATCGACGATTACAGCGCGCACCGAAAGTTTTATCGGGCGCGAGGGAAGGAAAAAAAAATCGCTTTTGCAAAATCAACGGGTAAAAACAATGAGCGCGCCATTGATTCAATTACGGGCCATTCAGAGGCGTCACCGAGACGCGAGCCCGTGGAGAAAGACGTTAAAGCCGCGAAAAACAGGCGCCATTGTGAGAGCGGGCTGGGCCAGATAATGCAAATAGATGGCGAGGCCGGCGGCCCTGCCCCCGCCGTCGTCCCTCTCTCATTGTCCGCGCGACAAAAGGCCTCCTCCATTCAGCCCGCAAACGAGATTTGCCAAACGAAGAAAGCAAGGCGCCCCCGCCGGCGGCGGCTCTCGAAAAAGCCGCGCGCAAAAACTTGCGCGTGCGTCGGCGCGCGCAGGCGAATTTCGCGATAAACTGCCTTTTCTCGCTTCCTACAGCCAGTGTACTCTTTTATTTATACGGAGCATTTTTCTGAAGGTATTTTTTTCTCTTTAAGGGTTTCATTGTTTCGATGGGCACGTACAGCTTTGTTGGTGAATTGTTTTCATTTGTGAATTCTTCCGAGATTAAAACGGTGAAGAAAACCAACTTGCATTTGGTTCATATTTTTACGTATTTATTTTGATGACAGAAAAGAGCTTAATTTTAATTGGAATATACAGTATACAAGTTCTTTATTTCAATTCGTATACTCAATTTTTGTTACGACGTACAATGTATACAATTTATAGTGACAATAAAATCTAGAAAATTTAGCGACATTTTATTACAAAAAAGAACAGAAAATTCTTTTCAATAACATTTGACTTTAAGGATTAGAAGAATTTGCAAGAACGTGATTTTTAGTAATATTAGGTGACCAGAAGCTTTGTACAGATACCCACCTACCCAGATCTTTGACGTTATATATAAAACTGAGAAAGTCAACCCGTTGCGGGAGAGACTTCTCCACCTAGCGGCAAATGTACCAGGTTCTATATATATTACTTACAAAATAAGACATAATTTAATAGAAAAATAATTTAATTAATTATTATTCTACGCTACGTTTTACGTAAATAAATGAATTGTGACCGCTTTAAACGAAGAAGTTTGTTTACTATTACAAAATTCTTCCCTCAGTGTAGCAATACCCTCCGCATCCCCGCGAGCCTGAAAATCCCGTCGAAATTCAGCGCGTCCTCGGTCCGCCGCGAAGATCTCCGCGCAAGATACACGCAGCCGTGCAGTCGAAAGCTCGAGCGAGCGACTGCTACGTCGAGTGGTTCCCGCCGAAGGCTCTGTTTACACGCGGCCCCATTGTCGCCGGCGCCAACTCTTTTTGTTCTGCGGGGATTATCCGCGCGGATTAGCCCGACGCCGAATTTCCCTGGGCCGGGAGGGGTGGGGGGACGGGGGCCGCGATCGATCGACATCTACGCAACTTATCGCGGCAAATCTTCGCGCGGATAAGGCGGCGTAAGCTCCCGGGGTATAATACGCCGGCGCGCTTCTGGGAAGACGCGCGAAATCCGATACAGCCGATCGCTGCGGATTTCCAGCGCCAGGTGTTGCGCAATAGATGAGGCCGATTGCGCGAGGCACCCGAGGATTTCGGGCCGTTTGTCTTTGCCTTTTTGTCACGAGTGCAACGCGTCACGTCATATCTTTGTATCTGCGAAGTATCCGAGGTGATGGTCTTCAGGACGGGCGTGCGGTGCATTCGTGAATGTATAGTGGGGACTGAATGATTCAAACGTATTACTTTAGTAACTTTTTTATTTTTGGATCTGGACTTTTGAAGCTTTGTGCCTGTGTTCTACGCAAAAAATAAAAATTTTTGTCACATGTTCAAATTTTATCAATATTTTAAAACGTTTTTACAAATGTATCAAGCTTTTTTCAAGTTTGAGTTCAGCAAGCTCCATGCGCATACTAGTTTAAATAAAATAGTTCTTCGAGGTATTTTTTTCTCATTGAATTAGAACTATAAAGAATAAAAGTTAATTTGCAGACATTTTTTAAACTAATCCTGCGCTGAATTACTCCATAAGGCGTCAATAAAATCGATTTTTAGGTAATATTTCAGTAGAAATATACTTTAACAAGTATTTACTGATTGTGAGTCGACCGACGGTTCATCAGGATTGGTTACTGTCTTAATCGCAACTATTATAAAATTAAATGTTAAATAAAATTAGTAACTGTAATCCATGTCTATGTTATTATATTATGTTATAAGTATTGTCGATATATTTACTCAATAAATTTTCAGTAATTTAAAAATCGTGCATAAAAAATAATATAGTAATTAAAGTAATGATCTCTGCAACTAATTTTTGTTGTTACCATGACAGAGCGACCTTCAACTGTTAAAATTAGTCTGATTTACTATTAAATAATTCGCTAATGCACCACTTAAATTTAATGATTAGATTGTTGTGTGATTATTCTTGTAATTAATCTAATTACTTGTGAAAAGAATGTTGCTTAAAATAATAACTGATTAGTATTCATTATCCGAATGCGTTACTTCTTTCTATGTTTGTTTTCTGGATTGCATTTATTCCTTATAAATTGATGTAAGTTCCGAACATTTATAAAAAGATGAAGTGCCTAGAATTCCAAACAAAATGTTCATTACTCTCTTACCTACAGACTATCATATTAATTATTCGTATGCTGCAGACTATTAAGTAACGGAATCGGAAAACGGTGTATTTTTGGTGATCGATAGTCCGATACAAATCTTATCACACAGCAGAGATGAAATAAGAGAATACTATACAGTAAGAAAGATATGTTGCAAACTTATATACCAGTAGAATATTTGTTTTTATAATTATTTTAGAAATGTTGCAAAATATGATTTTCCTTCGTTTATTTTCAAAAATAATATTTCGTTGCAATCAAACATTTGCGTAAAAGTACTTGGATACATGATAATCATTCCAGTGCATATCGATCAATTTATTTATTTTCTTCAGCTTTAACAATCATTTCACGTGATTTCGTTGTCAAAAATAACAATTAAAATGCGGTAAACATTGCTTCAATGTTATCCTACATCAACTTCGATTAGATAATTTTAGTCTCAAATGCAAATCAATCATTTAAAAAAAAGAAAAGAAAACAACATTCAACTCCGCTCATTAATAAAACATGGCGGACCGTACCTCCGTCCAGCCTAAACAAATTTTTCATAAATTCATGAATCATTAAAATCCTGCATCGGAACATCGCCGCATCCGTCCCGATAAGCCCCCGATAAAAGTACGACGCTCGTTTATCATATTCTTAGCGAAGCGAGACGAGCCCCGGCCGTTTAATTAAACACCGCAGAGACAGTTCCGGGCCGCAGTTTCGACCGATGCAAAAGTGAGCGCGCGCAATTTTCGCAACTCGTCGCCGTTCGATCGGCGGGCGCGCAAAATCGAAGCGTCAGGTGCGCGTCACGGGGCAGCTGTGCCGGCAGGCCGCGACACCTGCGCCGCCAAATTGACACGCGAGCGCGTATTATTGCCCCGAAATCAGGACGATTTTCGCTTTTTATCGGCCCGCGCCGACTCAGCTGCCCGCCCGGCGCTAATTGATTTCGCCGATGGCATACGTAAGAGGTGCGTAATGAGCCGATCTCGTGTTCGGGTATATAATATATATATATATGTAAAGGTAAGAGTGAATTATCGGAGAGGAGATATAGAGTAGGATGTAGAGTAATTGCATGGTGAGGATTAAGTGGAAACGATGTAGTATTGTAAATACGAGACGTCAGATCGGGATGTCCGGGATATTTTCGATGAGTGCTTGTGTGATATTGCGATTTATATCGATTTTAATGCGGATGAGTTTTGCTTATCGCGATTTGAAATTCACCTACCGGGATTTATCTGATTTTTCTTGAGACTTTGTGGTTTATTGTTATCGAATGTTATCAATTTTTTGTCGATGAGATTACATTGACCTCGTAATAAGGTTAATCTATTGGTTTATCTTAAGAGTATGTTTAATGCATTATACTTTGTATCTCGTATCACGTACTTTTTATAAGTATTTATAAAACACCACCAATTGATTTACTTAAGTTACTTGCAATCAATTGTGATAATCCAAAAATAGCACTAAAAATGGCTCAAAGACTTTGATGTTCGTGAAACTTTCTCGAACGGAACATCTGATGATTAGAATAAAATACGATGATTCCAATAAAATTGTCCGTCAAACGGTAATATAGTCAGAAAACTTTAAATCCAATAGCGAACGATGAATCATAGAAAATTGAATTTTAAAAAATAGATTTGGATAAAGGCATTAAAAAACTAAAATTCTAATAAAATTTGTTCGTCTTCATTTATCACATTTCTCTCTTCACGAAACTTTGAATTATCTTAAAAGATAATAAAGAAATCTCGGATTACTGGTGTACAGGAGTTATCCATGTAGCAAATGTACCCTACTGATAGCTTGGACATTGCCCAGTTAAATATTCCAGAATCCATCTTATATGGTTAGTGGCAAAGTTGAGAAAAACGTTTCTTAAATGGAACGGTTATATCCAAATTTCAGGACCCCATTCACTGGGTGGCGAGGTTTTATTGTGCTGCACATTACGTAGACACAACCGATAAAATATGTGAATATTTAAATCATAGTTTTTATGCAAAAAGGATCCAAAAATTCAGAATCTTTAACGAAAAATTTCAAATTTTCAATATGAAATCAATTTGACACTTTCACTGTTACGTCATGATTTTTGAGCGATATAACATATTGTATAGCTATAAGGTTCATGTGAAAATACATGTTTTTGTTCATGACAGAAATTCAACACAATCTCAACCAAATTTTGGCTTTGGTAGCAGTGAGCTCAAAGTTGTAGAAAAATTTTTATCGACTATCAATATTTTACTGTGGCTAACCTAAGGAAACTTCGTAAAAACGTCTAAAAGACCGAAAATACCGCCCCGATACTAAAAAAAAAAATAAGAAATCCATCTCAACTCGTCTTTCCCAGTACCTAAAATAATCCCATAAAAAATCGAAATTCCTCCAAAAACCAAGGCGCCAAAAAGAGGAAATAAGATCGCGCGAGTAGCCGCCCCAGCGAGCATCCGCGAGCACCTCTGGAAACGAGCTCAAAAAAGGAAGGAGCCCCCCTTCCTCCCCTCGCAATCTCGTTAAATCCGTCCACTCCTCCGCGCTCGCGGTGCTGTACCCGCAGCCATATGGCGATCGTTGACGGTTGATGCGCGAGAGGAGGGAGGGAGAGAGGGGGCGGCTCGCATCTCCCTTGCGAATCTCTCTCGCCGCTTAGGCCGTGTAATTATTCCCGGCGCGAGCCGCGCATCGCGAAAGGCGGCCCCCGCGCTGTATCTTTATGGCTTATTGCAGCGCTTTGGGCAATTTCGCGATCGACCAATGATGCGGCGGGCCTCACCCCCCAACCTCCCCTTTCTTCTCCTTGCAATCCAGCTTCGTTAGGACGCGGGAGCCTTCAACTCATTTGGAGTATGTGTGTCTGTGTGTTTGTGTTTGTGTGTGTGTGTGTGTGTGTGTGTGGTGTTCTTGCCAGTTTTTTTCAAGGAGTTTTTCGGAATACAAATTGATGGGCAGCTGCGCACTCGCTTATAAATATGTACAATAGATAATGAGAGAGGCTTAGGAGGATGTGGTCTTGCGCGGCCGGTGATGGTGCACGAAGCAGCTGACGTTATACGGGAATGACGCGGGGATGCGGAGAGTCAAGAGAGATGTACGCACCGCCGACGCAATCGGGATTCTTATGTACGTTATTAATTTTTATCACGATGATACGCGCGCTATCTTCATCGGTATATCGGCGTAGTTATTAGTATTAACGTCGACTGTGATTCTCATCGGGGTAAAGTAATTAGATTTTAATAATTTAATTATCGGCGCTGCATGCGGACAATGCTTAATAATCGGGTTAAATTTATGGATTTTCCTTTTCTTTTCAGCAGCAGGTGATGAGTTTAATATGCTACGGGATGTTTGAAATACTTTGAAGCTTTTTGTTACTTGACAAAATTTGAATAGAATGTAAACATTTAGAAATTTAATTAAGAAATTATTATTACTTAATGTACGTTTGTATCACGAAAATTAATTCTACAATGAACGATATTTAAATATAACATTCACGATTTAAATATTAATTAGAATGCTTAATAACTTGAGATAAACATTTAAGTATATCCACTCTCTAAAGTTGAATTAGTGAAAAGCCACTAATTCATAGTGACTATGCACTAATTTGAATAGTGCAAATTG
>JAXIUT010056796.1:0-10185 GCA_035586675.1 Eurytoma californica | reverse complement strand
GAGAGAGAGAGAGAGAGAGAGAGAGAGAGAGAGAGAGAGAGAGAGCGAGAGAGAGAGAGAGAGAGAGATTTTGAAATTCTAGACGTTGGAAGTTCTGGAAGTTGAAGTTCTAAGTGTTTGAAGTTCTAAGAGTTTGATGTTCTAAGAGTTTAATGTTCTAAGAGTTTGTCGACTTTGACCTTAGAAGAGCGGTGACGAGACCACTTTCTTGGAAAAGACCGGAGAACCGTTCAGAGTACGAGACTCTGATGTAAGTACCACCAATCGCGAGCATTTATTTCTAAGGACTGAGAAATAATACAAAAAAATTCCGATAATTCGGGTTTCACTACATTAATGTAAATTTCTAATTTTTTTAAATATAATATCGGGGTTTCATTCCCTGCCCCCCCCCCCCCCCCCGGACCTTGGGTAAAGTTAATTTGACACGAGGAGACGCATTACTTTGTACTATCCTACCTCGAATGCATTCTACGTTTTTAATTCTTTTATCCAAATCTTTTAAACTATCATCAAACTCATCGATCGCATCACGCATCGGCCCCACACATACTTCTAAATCGCGAACATTAATCACGTTTTCTTCTAACGAATCTAGTTTAGCTTTTAATTCTTTATTTTCGTTTTCCAAACTTGCAACTCTTGCGTTTAAAGCAGAAATTAAATTCTTACATTCATCAACGATTTCACTTAATTTATTTATTCGTTTGGAGTCTGATACGCGCGAATGAACAGTACCCGTGGGTGCATTTATTTTAATTTTCTCAACATCAGATCGGAAAGCGTTCTGGTTCTCGTCTAGGGTTCGCAACTCCAAAGCTAAAAACATCTTACTTTAAAGGATGAATACAGAGGGCCTAAGGCGAAGGTGTAGAGGAGTTTTCGAATGACCCGGAATCAGTGGCTTAGGAGAGCAGACCTCCTAAAGCCGAGAAGAGTTACTGAGGCTATCAAATTACGCACTGATATAAGGACCTATTAGGTTTTGGGATCTGAAAATTTAAAGATCAACTCCTCGGTTGAAACCAGTCATACTGTTATAGTCAGTTTTTCGGATGACATATTTGGCTATCTTATTCGGCTAAACCCTTTTGTAAATAATTAAGAAATGGCTATTAAAAGTTTTATAGCATATGTTTTCCGATGTACCATCAGGATGGTATCACCAAATGGCAAAACGAGAAAGATCTGTATCTATCGAATTACAGTTACAGTGCAGTTACAGTACTTTGATTTCAAAAGTTGCATGAGATTTTGGCATGAGTTCTAAGATGAGATATTACCTAACATCTCAGGTGAGTTGTTACCTGACAGATCTCACTTGAGATTTTTCAGTAGGGTGTGACGCGAGACGTCAAGTAAGCCGGTAGAGTAAGAGAGGAAGTAGTAGTGTCAAATGCGGAGCCGAGGAAAGAGTAGTGGAGAGAGAGAGAGAGAGAGAGAGGGGGGGAGGATGAGCGGCGCGCGCCGAGAGAAACTGGCGGGCCGCTTGGTAGGAGAGCGTGTGAGGAGATCGGTAGTTTCGAGGGGCCAGCAGGAGTCATAAACAGCATCAGCCCATAGATGCTTTAAATGCGAACATTGTAAGCCCTGGCTCGCGAAAAAATATTAAAAATTGTGATCTATACCCTGTGTGCAATAAACAAACGTTCGAACAACCACTGACCAGATTCTAAGAGAGATTTTCATTCTAGTCTGGAAAATGTTGTTCGTTTTTGTATCAACTAGTACAGGATACAATTTATAATATATTAATAAAATGTTAGCATTTTTTCATGTCAAAAATAAAAACAAAAATTGATAACATTCATACCCCCTTAATCGATTTGAAACTTTGTAATTTGGTAGCACTTTGTTATTTCTTAGATAAGTTGTTTGAGCAATGATAATAAGAACTAATTTAATTTCTTTCATTTCATGAATTTATACAGTTTTTATACATTTTAAGATATTTATTCAAATAATTTAAACTGATGCAACTCTTCAGGCACAAATGACATTAATTTGCAACAATTGAAGCCAAACCTCATCAAAATTGATTAATTGGTTGATGCTGCAGGTTAAGGTGTTTCTACCGAGAAGAGAGAGAGCGCTATATTCGTGCGAGCGAGAGGGAAGATAGGCGATTTGCAAAAAATGACATGCGGCAACAGCGTGGCGCTCAGTCAGCAGTAGACTCGAATGAACCACGAGTCCTTTACGTCTTTTCCGCACACTTTTCTCGCTAACCATACACAAGAAAAAATCCTAATAATTATCAAAATGTTCGCCTAATCATCTTCTTTGCTTAAAAAAAAATTAAGCATTTCTAACAGATGGTAATTTAGTTATCGAAATAAATAACTTGAAAAAGAGTGCATAACGAATAAAGTCCTATCTTTCCGTGTTAAACACCGAAACATCAAATTTCGATTCACATAAAACGAGACACAAGAATTCGCTGAAATTTTGACAGGGGTTGTATAAAACCATTATGTATCTCTGTACAAAATTTCAAAAAAAACTAACAGAAACTGTTTGCGCGGTAGAAATACCTTAAGCCAACGACAACATTTTGAAATTAACATTAACAGCGGGAATCTAAAATCATTAACAAAATAGCTTCTTAAACTAATTTTCTCGCTACGAGCACAAAAAACAATATTTTTAAGTCTAAATGGTTTCAAAAGAAAAATAGTACGCTTTTGTTAAAAAAAATTAGTATGTAAGTATTTATAAAAAAATCAGAACTGATCAACAAAAATAAATTCTTTTTTCATATTTTAACCCAATTTGCTCTCCTTAAAAGAGGATCTTGGGCGATTAGTCAGTGAAAATATTTATGTAAAAAATGTATGCTCTATAATTTTTGGAGGAAAACATCCACAATTGTTCTTGACTCACGACTAATACAATCTAAAAGGAAGCTTATAATCCAAGGAAAAAGCAGCGCACGCGGTACGAAAGAATAGGAAAGAAATTGCGCGCGACAAAGGGAAGTATATAAGAGAAGCGCCGAGACGGAGTAGGAGCGCGAGAGAAAGAAGGGAGATGGACATTAGGACGAACGAGAAGAATGGCGCGATCCCCTATATAAATTTAAATAAACAGCGTTTCATTATAACTTTTGTGCGCGCGTTACTGTACGTCTGACAATGCTTGAAACAAAGCGGCCCGCCATTGTTTGCCCGAAGAAAAGGAGACGAGAGATAGAGGAGGAGGAGCGGCACGTGACCCCCTTGGAGTGAGCCATCCCTCTTTCGCGCTTGTCAGCCAAAGTTTACTCGCGTGATAGACGAGTGGCGCGCGGATCGTCATCGCATCTTCTCAGCGACAAAAGCTCGCATTGATGGACGCGCAGAAAAAACGCGCGAATTAGCTTTTCGAGAAACTCGCCATTGTGTCTCCGCACTGCGATCGCGAAAATGAAAGAAATCTCGCTGCTTTCATCTCCCCATGCTGAAATTTTTACGGTGCGCTAAATGAACACTGAAATGCGAAAGTGTGATAGAGAAACTGTATTTACTTAGGTGTAGAAAGAATAATTCCTTTTTAAAAGTTGCGTCATACTATAGTACAGTTGTGTTTAAAAGTTTCCGGCAAAAATGTTATCGACTGATAATTTATGCACTCAAAGAATTTTCCCGAAAAATTACAGGAAAAAACGTAATCGTGGGACAGTTTGCCACCTTGGAAATTTTTTCGGGAAAATCATTATAATTTTTACGCGGAGCTTGCACGGTTCAAAAAGCTCCGCAAAAATTACGGTGATGTTCCCGTAAAAATTCCGAAGCTTTTCTCGTAATAATTACGGAACTTTGCCTGTAAAAATTACGGAATTTTTCCCGTAAAAATTACGGAGCTTTTCGAATCGTGCAATCTCCGGGTGAAATTTACAATGATTTTCCCGTAATAATTTCCAAGATGGCAAATCGTCCCACGATTAAGTTTTTTCTCTCGTGTGGAAAATTCTCTCAGTGTGCCTGAATGCAACAAAACAAAATTAAATGTGTCAATAAAAATATTTTTCGTACTCCAAACGTTACGAAGTTATCAATATTTTCTTAAAATATTCATGATTTGTAAAGAAAATCCATATTATGTGTGATGAGCAAAAGTGTCCGGATACATATTTTTACATAAAAAAGTACAATAAAAATATATTATTATGAATGCATTACTCAGCTATTAGTAACTTTATGAATCGCTATATATAGTTTGAAAGAATAAAAGAAATGCTTTCTTTTAATGCACATTATGGTTACTTTTTGTACAAGATGTATAATTTTGTTTTGTCAGAAACATTTGCACGCAACTGTAGATATAGTTCTCTGTCTTGTAGTGTAACTTTGTTTCTTCCGATCGTCGACTATTTACTAGTATCAATAATCGGTTCAAAATGCTAATACAAAGTATAAAAGTAAAAATGTTATTTTGTACAAATAGACTTGAAGAGAAGAAATTACTGGACAAGCACTAGTTCAAATGCAACTACAAATATATTACAAAAAACTACTAATAAATTACATTATTCCAATGGTAGAAAGTTAACTACTGACTACTAAGTATTGTCCTTCAAACCTGTAGTTGCCAGCCAGTTGTAATTAGTCTGTGGTTGTCGTTAGTAATTGGTTAACAGTAACTTATGCAATAATATCGTACACTGAGAGAAATTTTTTAGTAAAAATTACAACGTCTTATGGGAAAGTGATCACAGACTGATATTATGAAAAAAATTACCATAATTTATAGTAAAATTTACTATACTTTTGGCAAATTTTACTATGAAATATCGCAATTTTTTTCAGAATGTCAGTCTGTGAATACTTTCCCAAACAGTTTAATAATTTTTACTAGATCCTTTCTCTCAGTGAATAGTTATTTCAGTTTATTTTCGTAAGGGAGGATGCAAATTAGTAATAATCAATTACAATAAAATAAAAATTACTAGGTAATTAATACTAGATAATATTTTTTGGTAAAAATTACTTTATCAATCAGATCTTTTGATCCCAAGGTTATTAACCAAAATTACGTTTTCTCCATTTTGTCAATATAGTAGGTTGTCTGAAATTTTATGACTGCTGTGCGTACGTAGCAGTTTTACTGGAAAAAATTACTTATATTTGGTTTACAAAACTAATGAAAATAAAAATAACAATTGTATACTCAAAAAAATAAGTAGAAAAATTTACTATAAATTATTTGAGTTGAGGTCGTAACAAAAACATGAGAAAAATTGCTATAACATTGGAAAAAATTATAATGATATGTGTAAAAATTTCCATGATTGTCGACATTTTTACAATAAAAATTGTGATTTTTACAAAATTTATGGTAATTTTTCTCACGATTCAAGTTTATCCGCCACCTCCAATAATTAAAGTAATTATTCTGTTTAAATTTGAATTCATTTTTCTTGTATTATCTACTCAAGTCCATTGATTATTTTAGTCATTGATTAATATTTTTGAACCATTGAAACGTTCTTTTAAATTTATTTTAGCTATTTTTAAGAAAATTAGCTTTACGTATGCGTAATTTGACAGATTTAGAAAAGTTAAAAGTTTTAAAGCTCATTGGTGCTGAACGTATCCCTTATAACGATTTCACTGTTTATAAATGACGCATTGTACTAGTTTGCAGGTAGCAACGTCGGGGCAACTTAATAAAGTCGTTTTCCATTTAATTAAAATCACGCAAGTACGATATCCTTACTTTGAGGCTTAATCCTTGCTCGGAACATTAAGCTGGCCGTTCCCGTCTTGGAACTCACAATATCCCCGGCATATTGCCTTTTCACGCTAAGTGAAACTCTCGAGAGATTTTAATCTGCAGGATCCTTCGCGACAATTTTAAGAATTCGAATTTTAAACTTCTTATTGGCAATTTGCAATCAAGATATAGATAACTATTTAAAACTAAATTCTATTTTAACTTGTTATATAAAAAGTCGGGGTCTTTGCGGATGTACTTTACAAAAAATGAAGCGAAAGATCGTTTTTATAGAATTTATTATTTATTAAAAGTACAATTTTTAGTTATAGTTTAGTGATATTTAGTAATATTTAGTTATATTATATTTTTTTAGTTATCTTAGACTTTGACATCTTTAGCAAATTTCTATATCAATAGAATTTTTGTATGTACCTTGCATCTTTCTTCTTATAATAATAGTATCCCTTTTTCATATTTAAAAAAAAATCATATTTAAAAAAAAAATCCAAACGTACTGCCCTCATAACTTCCATTCATAACTCTGCAGATTTTTCCAAATTACAATTGGAATAATTCGAAATTAAAATCAGATATTCCTCACGTCATTGCACAGGGCAACGTTTATTTCTGAAAGTTTGTTTGTTAAATAACAAAGAATATATTTACATAGATGAAGACATTTCTAGTCGTGAGTTTTATTAATATAAAATTAAAAAGGCAAGCCTTGAAAAAAAGTACAATAAATAAATACTACGGATCTTTGTCTTAAGAAACATTTTTTTGTCTATTCCCTACTGAAAAATCTCAGGTGAGATCTCATTTACAATTCTCAGGCCAAAATCTCAGGTAATTTTTAAAATAAAAGTGCATTGTAACTTTAATTCCTAAAATAGAGATCTTTCTGATGGTACATCGTAAAACACATGATATAAGACCTTTTATAGCAATTTCAGCATTTTTAAACTTTTGAAAAAAATTCTCATGTGAGATCTCAGGTGAGTTCGCAGGTGAGATCTCAGGTGAGTTTTTAGGTAAGATCTCACCTAAGAATTTTTTTCAAATGTTTAAAAATGCTAAATTGGCTATAAAAGGTCTTATAGCATGTGTTCATATGTACCACTAGGGTGGTAACACCTAAAGGCACACTTAAAAATGAGAAAGATTTGTATTTTAGGACTTACAGTTATAATGCACTTTTATTTTAAAAATCACCTGAGATTTTGGCCTGAGAATTGTAAGTAAGATCTCACCTGAGAATTCAGCTGAGATCTCACCTGACATTTTTCAGTAGGGTTAACAGAAATTAATAATGTTAAATGTGCCGAACGAAACTTTAGTCAGTGTGTATAATTTTGACACAGTTAGACACAATGGGGCATAGTTAAGCATAGTTATAACTACAATTAAGCAGAGTTAGACATAGTTAGGTACAATTAGCTAGAACTTAATTTCGAGACATTAAAAATTGATTTGAATTTTAGAACAATTAGGCACATCTCAGCATAGATAGGCATGCATTTCAGCACAGATAGGCACATTCCAGTAAAGTTAGGCACATCCCAGCACAATTAAGCACATTTCAGTACAGTTAGCTACATCCAGCCTAGTTAGGCACAAATTAATTTAAAAGCAGGCAACATTTTGCATGAATTTATCAAAAATGGGATCAGTTAAATGTGTCTAAATTTGCCGAAAGTTGCCAAAGGTGCCAATAATATACGAATTCTAAAACATAAATTTTTGGCTGGAATTAAAAATTAATTTTTGTGCCGAAATGCGTCAACGGTACCAATTGCACATACTCTCATTGTCAGACACATTTCGGCACATTTTGTACATTTAGCACAAAAATTATTTCCACTATTGTATGCAAAAATTAACGTTTCATTTAATCAGTGCACAAGACAAAGCAGGTGTCCACTTCATTAAACGAAAGTGACTTTATTCAACCAATAATGATAAATAATAGGAAAATCTCCCGACGATCTCGACGCCGAAACGAGCGGCACGGAGAAGACGGACGACAGAGAGGAGAATAATTGGCAAGCACTCCTCCTGGCAAAGTTAATAACGGACGCCGATGGCGCGCGGTTCTACGCGACAGTCTTTAAAAGTGCGCCAAAAGAAAAAGTCGGAGGCGTGTGGTCGGTGGCCGCGAGAGAACGAGAATATTGTTCGATGGAATTTCGCGTCGCGGACGCGAACAATGAGCATGCAAATGATCCCCGAAGATCGATAACTGGAGGAAGGAGGGTGCGGAGGGGTCAGAATTTTCCAGCAGTAGACAAAAGAGCGATCCGCAGAGCGGCGCGCCCGACAATGCCCGGGAAAATTACGTATGCGGCCTTTATTTTCCGAATTCGTTGCATTCCGCAGTTGCGAAAGATGCACACCGCCAAATTGCCGACGACAGATCGAAATAGTTTAGCGCCTTCTTCGCTGGAACTTTGATCCGAGCAAAGTACAATGAAGCTGCAACCGGCAGCTTCCACCATTTTTATCATTAGACTAAAAAATTTTGTTTTTTGTGCCACGCGATAAGTAATTACTTGCGTAGAAATGAAACATACCAGAAATAGTAATAAATTATAAAAAATAAAATAGAGAAAAAATAAAAATGCTAAATATTGACTATAGGTAATCAAAAATTCTTGAAAATTAATCAACCGTTATTGACATTATTTATAAAAAAACGTTACTTTGTAGATTACTACCAGTTTCATGCGAGCACTGTTCAACAAATTAACTAATTGTAAATATAAAGTTAAACAATTGTGAATTCATTAATCCTTTATCAGAAATTAATTTACCATATATTAATATTGCTTTCTCCCAGAGGAAGCTTTGTAGTAGTAAAAAAAGTTTTTCTAAAAACGCGCGCGCGTGTGTGTGTGTGTGTGAGAAGTGTGCGTGTGTGCGTGTGTGCGTGTGTGCGTGTGTGCGTGTGTCTTAAACGAAACGGCCAAATGCTTTAAGAAAAAACCCTGCCAACTGTATTGACTCAGCTTAACTACTTTTTCATAGAGATGACTGCAAATGTTATTAAGATAAACGTAAATCAAATGAATAAAAGATCATACGGTCAACCTAAAGGGAATCTTTTCCTAAAATGTACCTAATTAAGGTATAAAAAAAGTTGGCCTAAACTCCAAAAAAAGAAAAAATAAGAAAGCTGGAAGTTCTCAAGCATGCTTTAAATAAGTAAATTCAATAAATAATTTTGAAAGGGTACTGTTTCGGAGTGGAGGGAATTTTGATGTGGTAAATAAATGAAGCGTAGAATAGATCCGCTTTTTCTTATCCTTTATTCACTTCTCCTTTAGGCATCCTCGCGATCCCAGGTTGCTTCGGTTGGCGCTTACAATCGTGCGGAGATGCGCTCGCTAAGACGGTCGGACGGCAAGAAAGAGCCACGAGGCACTTGTAGCTTCCGCGGAGCATTCCTCACACACGCACAAGGCTCACGCACATACAGGTGCGGCGCGTTAATTGGGTTTCCCGGAATCGCGTGGTAGTGACGTCACGGCGAGGGTGGTACTTAACATAATCTTTCTTTCTCTTTCTCACACTCATTATCGGGGAGCGACTCCCTCGATATATCTCGATTCGCAACATACCGCCCACCTTCGTTGGGCAACCGGCGAACAATACTTAAGCACTCACATGGTTTCTATAATTGGCAAGAAGACTAACTTTACAATTACAACGAGAGGGGTGGTCTTTTAACCAAAAGAGCACATCGGCTGAGTCGGTCCAGAGATGCGTACTATTTACTACTAGTTTCGTCGTTTCGAGTAATTTCGTAGCGAGGCGTGTGAGCATTAAAGCAGCACATAGCTCCAATCGAGGGATGCTTATCGTTTTGATCGGAGCAACTCTGGACTTTGCGACCTGAAGCGACGTTGTTACGCCTTGCTCCCGAATCATTCTTATGTACAACACTGCGCCGTAAGCGACCTTGGATGCATCCGCGAACCCGTGCAATTCAACAGTGGTTCCTGGAGTGAACCCTGTCCAGCGGGGTATCTTTAGTTTACTAATGGATGGCAATCCCTCAATCCAGCGACACCATCGCTCTTTTATCTCCTGGGGCAACTCCTGGTCCCAGCCTAACTTTTGGAGCCAAAGAGACTGCATGAGAATCTTCGCCACTATAGTTACCGGAGCGATCCACCCCAGGGGGTCGAATATCCGCGCTATGTGTGGCAGAACACTCCTCTTTGTGATAGGGTTTTCCATGGCTATAACTTCCAAATAAAAACAAAAATAATCCTCGCTTACATGCCAGGCGATTTCTAACACAGGGAAGGAAGAGCTAGGATTGAACAGCGCAATTCTATCTTTTGCTAACATATTTTCTAGTAGTGAAGACAGAACTTGAGGTACGTTTGCGCTCCATTTACGGAGGTTCATCTGAGCCTTTTTGAATAAGCTTACTAACTCCAGAACCTTTTCTTGAGCCTCCTCTATCGAGTGAGCTCCCGTAAG
>JAXIUT010056785.1:0-10188 GCA_035586675.1 Eurytoma californica | reverse complement strand
ATTTTCATCTTTAATAATAAATAAAATACTTATGCTGATAATGCAGATTCCTACAAGAGGGTTTCACATCCCCTTAACTAGATAACGCAACTTACACAAAATAAGCAAGAAATATAAACGCGGCGTAGGTCGAGTTTCTGGTACGCGGCGCGAGAAAGCACGGACACCTCGGAGATGCTAAATACTCGGGGCTTCTGTCCTGTCGCACGTACGGAGATGCGAGAACAGATACGCCTTATCTTGAGGCGAGGAGTTCACTCCGGAGAAGACGGTGGCCAACCGCTATCCTCCCTCACCACCTCAAGCAGGAGCCGATTCGCCGGGTCGCTAGCACGCTCTCCGTTCGTCGTCTTCCGCTCGGCGCAGTCCTTCGCACTCGCACTCACTCTCGCTCGGGGTCTTCCTCGAGGAAGGCGCGCGTCGTCGTTCGATTCGCTCGAAACTCTCTCGCTCGGGATCTTCCTAGGAGAAAGCGCGCGTCGTGGATGGCTTCGCTCGAAAAAACTCTCTAGCCCTCCCGCGCACGATCACGATCTCTCTTCGAATGAGTCGGGTCGGGTTAGGTTGTCGTACGCCGCGACTCGCGCGGCCGTCCCGTGACGTTCTTATTATTGTCCGACTTCGCGTCTCGCGCTTGCGGCGCGGTTCTCAAATCCGCCGTCACATCCCCCCCCACCACAGACGTCGCTAGGTTCCGTTCTGCGGTAGTCGAACGATTGAGCGAGGATGGAAAAAGGTAGGTTGAGAGAGACAGGATTATATCTGGAAACCTTTCTTTATTTGGGTCCATTTACCTCAAAATTACAATGGGTGGTTCCGGGCATTCGGGCACTTAAATGGGTACCGGACTCCAAGCTGACCGCACTTGTGGCAGATATAGGCTGCCTTTCCCCCTCTACTTCCCCACGGCCGCCATTCTGGTGGCGGTGATGGCACTGGCCGTGGTTGGGGCTGTACTAGTTTCCCCAGCTTCCTCAAGGCCTCTTCTTCCTGCCCTTCTGCTTCTTCCAGGAGGTATTGGGCTTCGGCCTTTCTTGCCCGTGCCTCCTGCACCTCTTGGCGTGCTTTCGTACGTTGGCGGCAGTCCTCCCTGGCCTTTTCCCAGGCGGCCCAGTATTCTTGCCGGTTCTCTACCCAGCTTGGCCAGGTACCAGCCATGGCCACAGCTACTGGGCCGTGGCTAATAAAGGCCTCTAGGGCCTCACACGCCTCTCTCTCGACGCGGCGCACAGTGGGCCAAATGAGCCCAAATGAACACCCTTGGTCAAAATAAAATATCTCCACTTGGAGTGAACCAATTTGGACATTTTTTTTTTAAATTAAAGGTGATTGCAAATACTTACACACACAATTTTAGATCAACAAAGTGGCAAAAGAAAGCCTTATTACCCCAAAATCCGTTGAATAAAGCCTGATATATAGATCACAGGCATAGGCATATACATATGTTCACACTTAAAACACATGTGTTCACGCTTCACACACATACATACATACATACATGTACGGCAGAAAATACTTTAAAATAAATTTTCAATAGTTTCTGGGGCAATTGAAAAGAAAAAAAATTTTAAAAACCGACATATTATTTATTGACCAAAAATTGACCTTGAAAAAATTTTTACAGTATTTTATATAATTTTCCCTTAAAGTATTTGCAATTACCTTTAATTTAAAAAAAAATCCACTCTTCTTGCGGGGTGGCTCGTTCTCGCGGTGGAATGGTCGCGGCTGAAGCCGCGGCATCTAGGCCTAGGCTCCACTCTGCTTGAGTCTGTGCCTCCTTCTCCACGTCTCTTGTTGAGGCCGGGGACGGAATAGGGCCCTACGGAGTCTCTTGCGGCGACTCCTCGCCGCCTGGTGGACCCGGCACTCCTGGAGCTGCCGCTGCTGGCTCTTCTTCACCGACCTCTACTATTTTTGTAGCGGCTTCCCTCTTCAGCCTCTCCTTCCCTGGATGTCATCTCTTTGGAGATGAATGGCTGCCATAATGTCGGCGAGGAGGTCTCCTGTTGCTGGCAGCTCCTCCTGCCCATTGCTCCAGTTTATGGCTACCGCGATAAACTGTTCTAGATCTTCTAGGTCTATCTCGACCTTCCACTTCCTCCGGTCCATCTGAAAAAGGCAGGGTGTGGATTGGCTCGGGAAAGCTAGGTTCTTTTCGAGTTCGAACGCGTTCTTCGGGGGGATGTTTCGGTATTTTTGCGGGGTACTATATCCGATTTCCGTGGTCTACCCGGTCTCCTTTTTCCGGTCGGTGCGCTTGCCGCCGCTTGCTTAACCGACCGTGGCTTCGAGGTTATTACCACGGCTTTTCTCGGACACCCGGGTTTTTCCCGCGCTTTTACGGTTTTCTCGCTAGCTCCTTCGCAGAGGGACGCTCGCTCGTTCTTCTCCTCGTGAGGAGGCGCTTCGCTCGCTTGCTCCACGTAGGGAGGTGTTTCGCTCGCTTGCTCCTCGCCTGGAGCTTTCGCTTCGTGTACTTGATGTTCCCTCGGTGTTAGTGGATCTTCTCCCTCTTCGTCCGATTCTTCTGGACTCGTCGCGTCTCGGTATTTCTTCAAGTCTTTCGTGTGAATGAGACCTTCGGTCATTCCGTTTACGTTTACGTTTACGTCTAGTAGGTCGAACGTGTTTGTTCCTTGGCCTGCCGTTATCAAGAATGGTCCTGCGTATTTTGGCGCTAGCTTCGCCGTTACTCCTTGGACTGCCGAGGACAATATCCGATTTTTCTTCCATACTAAGTCGCCCACTTTGAATTCCACCGGGTTGTGGTGTTGGAGCATGACTGGGCTCACTTTTTTCGAACTTTGCTTTGCGGTATTCAGCGCAAAGGTTAATTCTGCTAACTTTCCGTCCCATATATTATGTTTCTGCTCCACATATGATGCTATCATGGTCTTGATGGTTCGGTCCGTTCGTTCTACTGGGTTAGCTTGTGGGTGGTATACGGGAGTGTTCGAGTGATATATTCCTCTTTCTCCAAGATATTCATCTACTAGTCTGTTCTTAAATTCTGTTCCATTATCGGACAGAAATATCTCTGGAGTACCGAAACGTAGTACGACCCGCTCGTCGAATTCCTTTACGATTGTCTTTGCATTTGCTTTTCGGATTGGGATTATTTCTGCCTATCTAGTAAATACGTCTTGGAATATTAATATATACTCGAACCCCTTGGCTATTCTTAGTAGTGGACCGGTGATGTCACCTGCTAATACTTGCCAAGGTTTATTCACCTCCCGTTTTCCCATCTACTGGTAGCCGTTGCTCCACTTTGCATTGTTGGCAAACGGCGCAGTTTTGAACGTATTCTCTAGCTTCTTGGTAGAATTTCGGCCAATAGTAATATAGTTGTACCCGCTCGAAAGTCTTTTCTCTTCCCAGATGACCCGCTGGGTTCTTCACGGCATTCCCGCAGGACTGTTTGTCGTTTTTCTTCTGGTACTACCAGCTTTAAGCTTCTGCATCGTCTATTATCACTTCTATTTCTTCTCTTGGACGATAATAAAAGAGATTGCTGAGGACGATTTTCCATTTAGGCCACTCTTGTGGTTTTTCTGCTACCTCGGCCAATTTTGCTCGGTACCATTTGTCCTGCGTCGACTCTGACCATGTTATTGAGCTGACTGACCCTTCTTCTTCTTCGAATACTCGAGACAGGGCATCTGGGACTACATTCAAGGATCCCTTCCTGTGCTCGATTTTTATGCCATGTTCTTGTAATTGTAGTACCCATCTAGCTAGGCGATTCGTTGGGTTCTTCATTGTCTGCAGCCAACGTAAGCTGTCGTGGTCCGTTATGACTTTCAACGGGTAATCTTCGATATATGGCCGAAATTTCTTTATTGCCCACACTACTGCTAAGCATTATCTTTCGGTGCCACTGTAATTCTTTTCTGCTTTGTTCAATGATCGGCTCGCAAATTCTAAAACTCTTTCTAGGCCGTTCACTTCTTGCAGGAGCACCGCTCTGATGCCTGTGTCACTCACATCTGTATGGACAATAAATTGTCCTTCTGGTTCTAAGCGGTGTAGCATTGGTGCTGTCATCATTAGGTATTTTACTTTTCCAAAGGCCTCTAGTTGCGTTTCGCCCCATTCGAATTTTATGCTCTTTTTCGTTAAGAATGTTATAGGCTCCGTGATTTCCGCAAAATCTTACATAAATTTGCGGTGCTACGATGTCATGCCCATAAATCGTCTCACTTGTTTTAGGTTCTTGGGAGGCGGGTAATTTTTAGTTGGTTTGACCTTTGCCGGATCCGGCTTCACGCCATCTCTGTTCACCAACAGTCCCAAGTACCTTACTTCGGATTGACAAAAAACACTTTTTTCTCTATTTATTGTCACTCCGGCTCCTTTTAGACATTCGAGAACAATTTTTATATGTTCTAAATGTTCTTCGAACGTCTTTGAGACGATGATGATATCGTCTAGGTAGGTGAAGGCAAAAGGCTCTAAATCATTTCCAATGATGCCATCTATAAACCTTTGGAAAGTGGCGCCGGCATTGGATAGAGCAAATGGCATTCTCTTCCATTGAAAAAGGTTTAGGCCGGGTACTATAAATGCTGTTACTGGTTTTGCCCGCTCTGTAAGCTGGATTTGGTGGTAGGCGGAGGTAAGGTCTAAGGTCATAATAAATTTTCCGTGCTTTAGCTCTCTATGGATATTATTCATATATGGCTGCGGGTACGCATCCTTGTCCGCTAATTCATTGACCCTCCGGAAGTCTATACACATTCTTCTTTGGCCGTTTTCTTTCTTCATCATTACAATGGGACTCGACCAAGGACTTTTGGATGCTTCTATGATATCTTGATCCAGGAGTTCTCAAACTTTCCTATGCATTTCTTCTTAGATTTTCGGCGAAACGGGGTAATACTTCTGTTTTACCGGTTTCGCCGATTTTACATCGATGTCATGCATCACAAGGCTTGTCTTTCCCAATCGGCCTGGCGCTTCGTTCAGGATATCGTCTACTATTTGGTGGACCTTTTGTCTCTGTTCCTCAGACACATCTTCCAGACCAATTTCCGCAAGAGCCGAGATTTCTCCGGCTACTGCTGCAACCTCCATGTGCACTTGTTGATTGCTTTCTTTGAAGAACGGCTGATCTGTGTCTGGATCTAGGACTGCGCGAAAGGCTCTCACAAAATTTACGCCGATATAGCAATTTTCGTCTAAGCCGGGTAAAATTGCTACTCGTATGTCCTAGATTAGTCCTGCTACGGTAAAAAGCAGCATCACATGGTCTACTAGCGGGGCACACCGGCCATCTGCTAGTTTGACTTGACCGGAGTTTGACTTGGCCAATTTTCGTCCCATGCTGGTGGCAATTCTGAGGCCTATCGAACCCATTACAGTGCATGAGGCTCCAGGATCGTATAAAGCTCTCCTTATAGCCTGTAATCACCGACTTCCAACGGTAGCCACCAACGTGTTTCGTGCTCGAGCTTTTACTCGATTCCTCCGACCTCCCCTTCTGAGGGTACTTTCGAGACTCCTAATGCATCTCCTTCGGGAAATGAATCCGATCCCGTTGCCTAGACTCCGGTGTCGACTCTTGTACCGTGAAACTCGGACTCATCTTCTTTGAGTTTGTTTTCTTTTGGCACTCCGTTCATTGCTTGGGTTGCTGCTGCGTCTCGCTCTATCCCATGCTCCTGGGTTGCCGCGGCTTGAACGTCTCCTTCGGGAGCTTCTGCCTGATCCTTCGATTCTGAGCTTAGAGACTGAGATTCTTCGTGAACCGTGTCTTCTCTTGCCACGGCCCCAGCGATCGGTGGAATCTTTTCTTGTGGAAGAGCGGAGGAGATTCCGTCTATCCGCCCTTTTGCTCGTTTCCCGAGCAATTTGGGCGTACCTCTTCATAATGCCCAGCCGTCCGCATCCGTCGTACATCATCGGCTTCGTCGGATCAAATTCCCTTCTGTCTTTTGGTGACTTCTTGCTTTCCTCCCTTTTCTTTCCATCTGGGCTTGATTGGCTGTTGGGTGTAGTCTTTCCCTGTCCTTGATGGTTGTTATTGTTCTGCGGCGGCTGCGGCGTCTGTTTATTTGACTTTATGATGTTTTCTAGCAGTTGCACGATTTTCGTCAACGCGTCTGCTTCCTTAGCTGCTTGATTCGAGGATATTGCCACCACCTTCGTGGCAACCGATCCAGTGGCTTCGTCTGATTTTGGGATTTTCTTCTTGTAAGCCATCTCGGGTAGTAGAGTGGATTCTGGATCCGGAAGTGACCTGAATGTCTTCTCACATTCCTCGATTAATTCTCCATCTACTGCCAGTTCTAGCAGTACCTCTATTGAGGTGCATTCTCTGCGCTATACTTGTCTCTGGATTCAGGGTAACATATCCTATGTAGTAGGTCGATTTGCATTGGCATTGGCGGAATTAGCCTTTGTTTTCTCATTATTCCTACCAGGCAAGTTATATAGTCTCGGACTGGTTCTTCTTCCCCTTGTGTCCGAGCGTTAGCTTCTGCTATCAACTGTTGTTAGAAACGTTGGCTCGTTCCGTACCATCTTTTCGCTGAAACACGAAATCGTCCCAAAACTACCATTTATTTTTCTCATTTTGGTACCACGTCGCCGCTGCACCCGTCAACAATTCTGCCAAAGCTGACAACATCTGTTCGTCCGACAGATTTGCCGGCGCTCTATAGTCTTCCACTCTGGAGAGGAAAACTTCAATGCTTTGGCTCTTCTCTCCCGAGAACCTCACTTACCATTTCCTCACTATTCCACCCACATTGCGAGGCGAGCTATTCCACCTTGAGTTGGCCCAGCTTGCATTTGTCTCAGAATTTTCTCTGTTCAGCCTAGGCTGTTGTTGCCTAGGCCCTTCTCTCTGCTGTTGCTGAGACTCCTCGCCTCTGATCCGTGAACTGGATGGCTGGCTAATTGACGGTGATGGGTCGTCATAGTGGCGGGTAAATGTGTCCGGGAATCCTACTTGGTGTCTCGAGTTACCACCCTCTATCCTTGTACTAGACGCCGGTCTCTCTTGCAGTTTATTGATCGATTGACCGAGATTCCTCATCTGCTCTTGGATATCGGCCAGTGCTGTTGCTAAGTCTTGAGGGATTCGTAACTTCTCTCCTTTCGTGGATGTCAATTCAACCAATTGTCCCTCTTTTTTTGGTTCTGATTGGCCTGTTACTCTGTTTCCTCACTGTTTTCTTGTTGATTTTCGTTGCAGTTTCGGCTTTGGTCAGCTTTTCTTTGTTAATTCTATTTGATTATCCCGTTACTGAATTTCGGAGACGGTTAAATCATATAAAAAAAAATTAATTTCGCTATTTAATTTTCGCCGCTCGACCTGTAACAAAAATAATGAACAAAAATGTTCGTCTCCGAAATCCGAATAATTTTAATTTTAATTTCGGCTTGGGTATTTTTGTGAGAGAAACTCGTTTTGTTTCCCTTGCGATCGCCGAACAATTCTTACTCGCTCGCCGAACTGTTCGAACTTGGCTGCGCGGCTCAAGGTAGTAGGTTAACGTGCGCGACTGGATCTGCGTACCTGTTATCTAAAAAAAAATTATGTTGCCTCTAAAACCCTAATCTACTCCGAGGGTGTGAGTCCTCTCCTAAATGCACACGTTAAGGGCGCCAATTGTAACGGGGCGGCTACTTGCCGACGAGCGCCTTCGCCGTCGGCCCTAATGCCGCAGCTGGTCCCTCGATGCGGCCGCGCGCTCTTTGAACGCGCGTGAAGTGCCGTCCGACGAGTGCAAATGCCACGAGGCCGCGCCCCGTGGCTTCCCTGAGTCCCGCTGAACTCGGACGCATGCTGAAAAGGACCGCGAAGATCGCGTCCGCGGTTTCGACACGGTCGTGGATTTCGTCCACGGCTTTCCCGTATGCCGGCTAGCTTGCGGCTGGGTTGCGTCGGTACGAAGGAGAGGTAGGACCAGATCGAAATTTAACACTCAGCTAAAGGGTAACTAAAATGGTTTATTAACTAGATAACGCAACTTACGCAAAATAAGCAATAAATATAAACGCGGCGCAGGTCGAGTTTCTGGTACGCGGCGCGAGAAAGCACGGACACCTCGGAGATGCTAAATACTCGGGGCTTTTGCCCTATCGCACGTACGGAGATGCGAGAACAGATACGCCTTACCTTGAAGCGAGGAGTTCGCTCCGGAGAAGACGGTGGCCAACCGCTATCCAAAGAAAAAGTAACCGAAGAAATCGTCTGTGTTTCTTCCAGATCACTTCTCTAACGGGGTCGTTATAAAAGACTCCCAAGCCTGTGATTTATTAGATGAAATGGATCCATTCGAAGGGAAATCGAAAATCACGGATGAAGAGCTTGCGGAGTGCTTAGAGAAAGTAGCCAAAGTAGTATTCAGGCTAGTGAACCGGAAGTGCTGCCTGATGAGGCGCAAGATGGCGCGACGGAGGCGATAGAAGACAAGGAAGACACCTCTATGTCTTCAAGTGATATTGCTCGACCGATAAAAGCTTTATCAGAAACACCAAATATAAAGATGACAGGACCGCAAGGGCAAAGCACCCCTTTGGTTAACAAGCCAAATCGCGGGATCAAATTTCGAGGATTAGACGAAATAGTAGAAGAGCCCAGCGCTGAGATAGATAATCAAGAAGTAAATAATCAAGAGGAAGGCACTCTGCCCATTGAGATTAATTACTCGCAACCACCAGTGGATGAATTACTCGCTATGTTCCTCCCGGTCATTGCCTCACAAGGACCGTTGAATCAGTACCAACCGGCCACTTTTCCAGGAAAAGCTTCGGACGACTCTGAAGGGGTTGATGGTTGGTGAGGCAATACGGCCCATACAATTACTACGCAACAACGTAATGACTTCGAGGCAATGCCTCACTTACAAAAGGGATAATATAGTTCATTTTATTTCAAGAGACTGTGAGAATACCGGACCTACGATGCGCCTCCTCACAGAAATTGGTGCAATAGATCCTAAATAACTACAAGGGAAAAAGCCTAAAGTAGGGCAGATACTTAGCACGCCATACAAGAGCCATAATGTGTTCTCACTAGTCGTGAAGGACAAACAATATGATCCCTTGAAGATAAGTCATCTGAATGCTGTTCTTCGGAATCTCCGCTCAGCCCTGCTCAGGAAGAATCTGACGTCATTTCAAATAGCCAGGCGAGGAGATTTTATGGAGTAATTAGTCAGGACTGTTAACCGAAAAATTGATCGAGTTGTTCGAAAACTCACCCATAAGGGAGTGAATCAGACTTATCAGAAGATCCGGGAAAGATATTATTGGCCTGGCATGCACACAAACGTGACTGACTACATACATAAATGCCCGCAGTACCAAGAGAAAAACACACCGATCGAGGCTTTTGACAAAGTGTCAAAAGATACGGTGGGGAAGTTCAGAACTACAGATGGCAACAATCATCTGCTAACCATGCAATGGAATCTGACAAAATATGTGATTGTTGTACCGATACCGAATCTACGGGCCACCACTATCGCTGAGGCTTTAGCAAAGAGCGTGATATGTCAATTCGGAGCTCCTAGAGCGATACTTTCGGACCGAGGCACCAGTTTTCTCTCCGAAGCGGTAGAAAGCTTGTCAAGATTGTTTAAAATACACCACTTGACTAGCTCGGGTTATCGGCCTCAGACTAATGGCTCTTTAGAAAGAAGTCATGCTCCTTTAGGAGACTTCATAAGAATATACTCAGAAACATATGACTGGGATAGGTTAGCCCCTTTCGCTGCCTTCACATACAACACCAGTACACACCGAAGCACAAATTTTACTCCATTCGAATTGGTATATGGGCGAGTGGCGCGCTTGCCTATGAAGACCACCCCGGATAAAAAACTGCGCACTTACAATTTATTTTTGCAAGACCTCATCCTGCGTTTAGCTGAAATGAAGCTGAAGGCCGTAGAGAGGCAAATAGAGCAAAAGGTTAAAACTAAAGAAAGATATGATCAACAGGGTCATCCTTTGCGCGCAAGGAATGAGGAAGAGGAATATGTCCGAGTAAATAAGGAACTCCGGGGCTCAAAATTTGATAGTTTCTATAATAAGCTCTTACGAATAGTCGAGATCTTATCGAAAAACAATGTTATCCAATAATTATTCCTGTTGTGTATGGAGTCTGGGTAATGTAATGTAATGAAGGTGAGACAGGAGTAGTATTACTGATGTTCTTTATTCGGT
>JAXIUT010056774.1:0-10188 GCA_035586675.1 Eurytoma californica | reverse complement strand
AGTCTAATTAGGCAGTACAAATATGGCCATAAGTTGGTATACTGCCCATAATATATGGCGAATTTTCTACCAGGGTTTATTTATATTTAGAGAGTAAATAATATATTATTTATTCATTGAAGCTTAAATATTCTGGAAAAAAATAAAACTTTATTAATATCTACTAAAATTCGTACATTAATCTCTTAAAATCACTAGACAATTGCTTTAACAAACAGAAAATTTAACAAAAACTATCAAAGGCAACAATTTTCTGAAACTATCCTTTAAAATCACTAGTCGATTGCTTGATCAAACAGAAAAATTCACAAAAATTTAAAAAAGCTTACGACTAAATTATGAGGATCGCAAAAATTTTCGGAAATTCGGGGTAATCATATTTAGTTCATGTCGCATATGAATAACTCCCGCTTTATATTCGAATCACACCTTAGAATATAGACTGATAGACTGCCGTAGGGTCCGGTTCCGTGAATGGGCTATGTAATGCAATAAGAAAGAGCAATTCAGGGTTAAAATGGTCGGCGTACGCGCGCTGGAAATCCAATTTGTGTTTTCTCAATACGAAAGCTCAGCTCCCTGCAAATACGTGACCCAATATGTCCATCCGCAGACTGTGGAACATCTCGCGCTTCATTCTACCGCCCACGCCGGCGCTCGTCTTATTGGCGGCTCTTCACGTGCGGCTGTGCGCCCCCCCCCCCCTTTTGTATCCTGCGGACCTCGCTTCCCAGCTGTGAACCCGCTCTTTCGTTTTTGGGCTCATTTAAGATCCTTTTGTACGATGTATTGCCGTTTGTAGCACACTGAAATCTGAATCGGCAGAGATACTGCGGTGGAAGAGATACGGTCGATAATAGAATTTAACCTTTCGATTTACGATGTTACTCAAAGGAATAGCGTTTGAAAAATTCATTTTTACTGTTTCTTTTATTTAAAAAACAATCTGTACAATGGAAAACAAATGTTTTCGATGTTATATCGCTATGAGTATTTAGTTGTGATTTGCAATTAATTTTAAATGAACAAGTATTTAAAACAGAAGAAAACAGGATGTATCAGAAGATTTAAAAAAAAAAATAAAATCAACTAATGGTTATCTGTATAATGAGAAAAATATAGGTAATGTTAATATGAGGATCAATGTAATATATAAAGACTATTTTTAAATAGACACATTTCTATTACTGTTATGTCTGACCATTCCCCGGGACTATCTACTAATCCATAGGACAAAATTGCAATTTTGAAATTTGAAATAACTATATTTCTGAAGATTAAATAAGTAAACAAGAAATTTTGTAATATAAGTATATTTTCATATATATTTCCATTATATAACAATTAAAATATAAAAAAAGTATAAGAGTTCGTGCGTGTATCTACATAACAATCTGACAAGTGCAGCAGTCTCTACAGCTCATAAAACAGTACCATAAGCGGATTTATCTTCGGTTCAGTAGTGATGATGGCCGTGGTAATCACCACCATGATGTCCACCGTACGTACCGCCGGAGTGATCGTTGCCGCCGCTATTGTGCACATGAGCGAAGAATCCACCGTGCGGGTCGGCGTGATACTTTACGGTTCGCACGTTGCCACCGGGTTCCTTGATGGTGTACTCGCCGGTTACGTGTTTACCTATGCGAATCGATCGAGCGTAAAAATTAAGAGAAAACGAATACGCGCCTTAATCGCTTATTTTTTTCCGAACTTAATTTATTTTTTGTCAAGTGACTATTTAAAGACGTGTATCGTAACGCTATAAGTCCTTGACTACGTACAAGGTAAAACGTTAATAATTAATTGCTTTTGGGGAAAGGGAAGCTAGAATTTATCAGAATTCAGAATCATTTTTTGAACATTTGTATATATCGTCGCGAGTGGCAGAGACTTGCTAACGCGATGTCATTTTATGATGGTAAGAATTCAATCGATTTTTTTTCATTGATTATATATACATTGTTTCAAGTAAAAGTTTTAAAGATTCGAAAAACTATTTAGTGACTATTTTTACTGATTACATCTGAATTATTAAATAGATTACTTTACTTACAGCCAGTAGTTATTTTTGATTTAAGAATGATGATTTTATCATTTTTGATTACGCTTGGAAAGATTATTAAAATTATAAAAAATAATTGCAGTCACTTATTTAGAAGTTTCAATTTCAACATAATTTCTTCAACTATTTTTAAAGAAATGATATTAATGATTTTCATTGCAAAATCACAGAATTTTCAGTAAAAAAATAATGAAAATATCAATACGAATTTGAGTATCTTTATAAAAAAATATTCAAAGCAAATACCATCGCGGTGCTCCTTTTGCCCGTGATAATCTCCGGTATGATGATCCTCTACTCCATACGAGAATTCATATTTCGGATGAGCAACGTAGTCGACAGTGTGATGTCCGTACTTATCGTGGACAGTGACCTCATGGCCGGGCCCTTCAACCGGACCGTGGAAATGGGCGAAACTGTGGGCGTGACCCGCTGACGTCACTTCAACTAAGGCTACGATCGTCAGCCCTACAACTGCGAACAACTGGAGAAGAAAACAAGCGAATTAATTTCATATAAATATTATCTTATATCACCAAGTATTCCCTCGTTTCTTAGTGACAAATGTACATGTAATGTACAAATACATAAATACAGTGTAACTCTAAGTTATAATTAACATTTTGTGGTAATTCGTTAATCTATAATCTTTACATAATTTTTTTAAACAGAGGATTGAAGATTAAAAAATGTTTTTTGAATATTTACTACAATTGACGGACATTTTATTCACTTTTTTAAAATACTTGATACACATTGTAATCCTGATTATTTTGGAAAAAAATTCTTTAAACTTTTCACCTTGTTAAAACTTCCATTCATCATAAATTTATTCAAAGCGCTTCTTAACTAGTAAGAAGGACTTTATATAAAAATTAAAAAAGAAAAATATTTTGAATGTGCAATCAGCGAATTTTTTACGAAAAATGATAAAATTCTTTATCTGCATATAAACTCTGGAAAAAAATTAGTAATTCCAACTAAATAATTTCTTTGAATCAACTAAATATTTTTTTGGACCTTCTAAATACTTTAATTTCAAAAAAATGTTTAGTTATAATTACAAACTTTTTTCTCAGTGGCTACATATAGGATACGGATTAGTCAATAAATGCTGAAAACCTCGATTTAACAGATTGAGAAACAAACCTTGAGACCCATGGCTGATTCTGATTATTTGTCTTGGAGTTCGTTGAGTACCCACTGACTTGTCGAGAGCAGGACCCGCGCTTATATACCCGGATCATGGACAGTGTGTTTTGCGAAATTTCGCTAGTCCACACCAGTCGGTGAACGGGTGACAAAAAGACGTACGCCGGCCATTTCGCTTTTCTACGTGCATATTATAGCGTCAATGATTATGACAAAGCAAGCGGTTTGTCCACACTAGCAAGCACTTTAATCAATAATCGCTGTATTGCGTCTATGCGTGTGAGTTTAGCGAATTTATACGCACGAGCAGCGTCATTTGAAATGCACTGGACAACGGGCCTAATAATGTTTGCTCTGGCTTAGATTGATTGGTCGACGGTGGAGTTTCGAGAGCGTACAATTTTCTACGGCAATCACATCATTTTAATCAGTTTACAGAAGATTCATTAGCAGCTCTTGTGATGAAAATAAATTATGCTTATCGTACGCTCACGGTGTGCGTTATTCTCGCACGTATTTAAGTTGAAGCGTTCGTTGTTCAATAATTAGATATTTTTGAAGACTTTACGTTTGTGTCGGTTAAAAGTGTAAAAAGTGTGCAATTAATTATTATTCTAAAGTCAATAGAATTTTTGTAAATTAAATTGAAGAATGAATTACTTTTAAATTGAATTAGAATGTGATTGTTCTCATAGTGATTTTCTTAAAATAATCTTGTTAAATGTAGATTTAATCCATTAATATATCTTCTTTGAGATTAGAATGATAATCATCTGAAAGAAGATCGATTGTGTGTTTATATAGATTTTTCTTTTTTTCTTTTGAGTTTAACGATACATACTTAAATTGTTTAATACGTTAAATTTTTATTTAAAGAATCATCTAAATATAAAGATTATTTTAGAATTTGATATGAAAAATTATTACTATGCAAGCACCACTGGTAATAAAATAGTGCTTAGCTTTATCAACATTTTTTATTAAAAAATAAATAAATTACAATGTAATAGAAAATTAAAACATTTGTCTTCGTATAATAAAAATGCATACCTGAAGTAAATAAAAAATTGTATATAGTTATTATTATATGGAAAATATGTTATATTGAATTTATAGCATAAAGTAACCTTGGGAAAGTAAAGTTAATGATGAAAATTGTAAAATTTGTCATACTCCAAGGCTCTTCGTCATTTCAGTCCTGCTTAATTATAACGCATAATTTAACCACATTCGGCAACTGGGATCAACACGACTTTCGCTCCGCAATTCAAGCGAATCCGTAGAGCACCGTTATATAGAAACTTGAGCTTAATTAACCCGGAACCAATATCTTGCACATCTTTGGAGTAGCTGTAAGGGATGGTAAATACTTACAGCGTAAGCGTTTTCAAAGGCGCGCTGAGATTCTGCCTTCCAGCAGGCAAACGTAAATAGTCCTTTTACCTACACTAAAACTGAAAATACACAGAGGCAATCTGCATCTAAGATGAGCAATTAAAAATCTTATGTTTAAAAAGAAGCACTGAATAATGGATTATGAATTGCTTTTAAGAAACATAAATAAATATTCTGCATTGACTTATGATAGTATACCCCTAATATATAAAATTAACCATAAATTCGAAAGATCGAACTGGTTAAGTTAGAAGGAAGCATAGTTGGCCAGTTTATGGTTAATTTTATGCTGAAATATGTATTAAATCAGATTTTGTTTTTCTTCAAATCCTAAAATATCGGTGATTTCGAATGACGGTTAATTAGATGCTTTCTGCTCTTAAGGTTAATAAAAAAAATTCTGGCATGGGGGA
Organism: Eurytoma californica; assembly: GCA_035586675.1. Lineage (NCBI taxonomy): Eukaryota > Metazoa > Arthropoda > Insecta > Hymenoptera > Eurytomidae > Eurytoma > Eurytoma californica. The sequence goes on along the minus strand of JAXIUT010056774.1, from coordinate 5,163 downwards.
ATATACGACCCTGGGAATTCTATTCATAGTGAGGCATTGTTACTGCAGTTATGTACTTACTCGCGTTAACTACTGAACAACTATATTAAACTGAGTAATTAGAAACACATCGAAAGGGAGAAGTATGGCAATAAAGATAGAGATAGGAGGGAGTGAGGGTGAGTCGCGCATAATTTTGATGCTTCTTCATGCGTGAACTGCAAAGCCCATGCGGGTTGATAAACTTACTTCAAGGACTGTCAACACATAGCATAATTCGAAACAAAACATTTATTACTATAAGCTTATAACTACACTTCTAAACATGCAAATCACTATAATAAATTTTGGAAAATGGATGTAGACTCAGTTGCATCTATCCTGCAATTTTGCGAAAATGTATTTTGCAACATTCATAATAACTAATTTTCAAAAAACTACGACTTTTCTTTTACCCTAATCTCATCCCAAAAACAATTTTTAAAACGTATTTCGCGAAATGTTTTGCTTTAGAGAAAAAATGTTTCGAAAACGGTATAACTTTTTACCAGAGATTTTTGAGCTTTAAAGGGTAGCATGAAATTACAGCGTTTTAATTCATCGAAAGATTTCATTTACTGCGTTAAAAAGAGCGAAAAAAAACATAATAATTCTCCCTTAGCAAACAAGTTGGGACATTAAATTAACGGCGCACAGTTTGCCGATACTTTTTTGCCCGCGAAAAAAGAGCCCGACGAGAGAATGGGAGAGTATTTGGTATAACGTATTTCATTCGCATACGAACGTACACGCCATAACAAATTGGTATACAGGCACTTTTATTGCACTCGTAAAGGATAACTCGGTGTCTCTGAAACCGCGGCTATATATATTTGAACTGAGCCCAGTTTTCGTATATTTTATGACACTTACGTTACTTTTCTCTATTTACAAACGCAACTGTGATTCTACATGCATACTCCGCCGCCCGTTCTTCTTCCTCGACGGCGTGTCTAAAAAGAATAACAACTTTTTCTGTTTTTTTTTGTTTTAAACAAATTTAAAATTGTTAAAGTAATGAATGGTAATCAATTTTTCCTTTATAATGAGTATCTAAATCTTAAAGAGGAACAAAGTAGTTGGAAGTAGAATCTGTTAATTAAATATTTCGCGAGCATTAATGACATATTATTGAGCTGTGAAGGGGGCTGTTACGATCTTACTAAAACAATTATTCGGCGCGCAGTAAATTGTTACCGCCGTAATGAGCGTATTTGGTAGCTTATTACTTGCTAAGCGACTTGTGTAGTCACTTAACGTCACAAAAGTAAGGTCGCTAGAGCGGTTACAGCCTTCGCACGTACTCGTGACATAATCGCGAATTGCGTAGTTTGGCGAACTCAACTTCTTATAAACATTCTTTATGTTCTAAATATTGGAGAGAAAGTCTTGCCTCTTGTTTAATTTTGCCACTTTCTATACAGTTTAATCAGGGTTTTTCTTACGCAGTAAGGCCATTGTCTGATTACATGCATCGTTCATAACCTTCCATTCCAATGCCGACAAAAACTTACACCAACATTTGTCTAAAAAAAATAATAAAAACGAGTAATTGTAATTGGTAGTCGTCATCTTACTTTATAAAAAGAAGCCGCATGATTATTTTAAATATATAAAATCTTTCAATTTAACTGATAAATTAAAAATGGTCCGTAAAAAAACGTAATTGAAATTAATATTCATCATTTTACGTCAAAAAAGAAGGCAGATGGATTATTTTAAATGTATATATATTTCCTTTTTTAGTATGCAATCTTTTAATTGCATTGACCAATAAATTAAAAACGATTTTCTTAAATAAAAAATTGTAGCTTTTAAGAGATAAATAGAAAATATACCTTTGATACAAATTCAAATTATCTTTATTAGTATCGTTTTTCTTCCGAAGATTAATTTAAAAATGTAAAAATATTTGTTCAAAATATTTTTTTACATTTGAAAAAATTTTGTTATTTAATAAATAAAATAAGCAATTGCCAGGAATACAAATGTAACGTTCAATTAAATTTTGTATTTCTTATAATTTTCCTAAAAAGAAGTACACAAATACTAGACAAAGACTTAAAATGAAAAAAAAAAAAAATAATCTAGATTATAATTATATCTATTGACATTTTAAAATAATTATTTGTAAAAGAATTTATTATTTTGATGATATTATACTTCACTGAGTACGATTGTTGTTCTTCTTCTAGGTATATTTTAATTTTCATATCCTTGAAGGAAACACAACTCCTGCTGGTATAGTAAAATTATGCATCTTATGTGCAACCAAAATATTTCCGACTTGAAGAAGTTTTATTAAAACTATAAAAAGTAAAAGTAACTGCATCGTTCAGACAAAAAATATAATAAAAATTGATACTCTTTTTGCAAACTTTTCCCTTTTATTCTAATATTTCCTGAATTCACTCTCCAGCGAATTGCCAGCAGAGGAATTTCTTTTGATGCGCAACAACTTACAAGTTCTCTATATAAGTATGCATAAAATGACATTGTTCCTGTTAGTGAGGGCTTATATAAAATTATGTTAGAAGTGCTTACGTGTTCGAAATACTGGGCCAACAAACCGTTATAAGGCGATCTTCTGGCTCTTACGAGCCGACCTACCGAGAAATTATGTACGAAACTTAAATCTCACTAATTGCAGCATTAACCTTTTACCTTCTTCTCTAGTCACTTTATTAATTGTTATTGGAATTTCATTAACTTTTACATAAGTAGAGAGAATGCGAGGCTTATTTTCAAAGAGTTTGTAATTAATATTTTATTACGTAGATATGTAATAGTTATTCTTTTGTCTAAATAATCTTTTTAATACAAAATTTATACAATTATGAAAAAATTATTCATTATTCCATTATAATTTAAAAAAATCAGCTTTGATAATCCGAATTTCGAAGAAAAATGAAGATTTTTTGTAAGATGATTCCTTTTCTACATAATTTCTTTTATTATGAGTTTTATTTTTTACTACTGCGATTTATCATTTTATGTCAATAATTATTAAAAAAAATTAAGTAATAGTTACTTTCTTGTAATTTCAGTTTACGAAAAATCATTTCCTTTTCATTTCAAATAAAAAAGTGATTAAATTAACAATAATATGATTTTTGAGGGTTGTAATTACGAGACAACATATATGGGGTTAATATTTTAGTAGTTTTACTAAACTTACACCAAACAATAAAATTAATAAAAAATATTATACTACATATAATTACATATGTTACAATGAGTTAATTGAATCACATTTAGTGTCTTCAATACTTGAGTTTTTACATTTTTCGTGTAAAATGTTATTTTTCAAATGCTTATTTATTTATCGACAAAATATCCACGATTTTTTATCCATGTTGTATACTCTGTAGGGACACGTCGACGTGAGAGCCGGTATCAGTGATGACTTCACTGCTTGGAACGATAATGGTGCCACCCACGTTCCTTCTACTGATTTCACCGTTGATTCCTTGTCCACCCTGTAATGTTATTATTAAAATTAATTACTATACTTCGTAAATAAATGCATTGTAGAAAATGTAAACAATTGAAAAAGCGATATTCAAATGTCAATTTGTTAATTGTCAATTTCATTGTACAGCAAACATGTTTTAATGCAGAGTACAAATTACAAATTTATTCGACATAAAGAACCATGGAATTTTACAATTGGTACATAAAAGTTCAAATTCAATTAAATTTTTATGGCGCGGTCCTTATAAAGTAGGCGAATGTGGAAATAAGAGATACGAAACGTAGAACTTGTTTATTTAAAACTGCATTCATATTTCGATAGAAAAAACGCTTTTTAGCGCGATTGAACATGGGTTTTTTCACGCAAATATTGTTTATTGCTGAATGGGAGGTATACAGAATGTGAGCAACAAATAAAAAATATAGAAAATAAACTTTTGAATTCAATCCAATTTCTTTTAAATCCAAATTTAGCCGAACTGGCGTTTGATTCCCTCGTATTGAATTACACCATTTTAATTAAAAACGTTCGTATATACCGCTTTAAAGCTCCTGTCTCAAAGATTAAAAAAGCTTTTTAAAATAAAGTAACTCTCATATTACAACTATAATATTATTAGCTGTTTTATATTTATTTAGGTATTTACGTTTTAGACTATCCTTCTAAATTTCTTCTAATGAAAATTTTATTAATTTCAAAATATTTGAGCACTTTTCACTGCAAAAAATTAAATTCTCACTTTATAGAAATTAATCTTTTTGTAAAAAAGTAAATTCTCACAGTAAAACAGAATTTTTCTGTAAATGTGAATTTTCACTGATTTACGTTGATAAGTGCGCAATTTTTTTAAATTAGTGAAATTTCCACCTCACAAAATTTAGAGAACATCCAAGTCAGTCGTATCACTTATTTTTCACGCTTAATATTTGTCAGCGATTCATCGTTCATTTCTAAACTGCAAACGAGCTAATTGCGAGCATAAAGGAAATGAAGATCCAAATCAAGTGTCACTTTTCAGCTTTGTCCACTTTCGCCCATTACCGGCTAACAGGCAATAACTCGTCGTTAACGTATGCCTCCAGTCTCTTCGGGACATCTAATAAAAAAAGGAGCGAGGGAGTGCGAGCAATGGGTCGTCGCTTTGGCGGGTCTATACTTACGTTTTGAGCGCCGGCGCCGCATACAAAGCAAGGGGGTTCACGGGTGGCGGCTTGAGCAGGATCACATCGACGCCGGACAAGTGTAGCTCGCTGCGCAGAGCCTCGGCCGCCCCCTCGACGGCTTTGCGCGAGGCGCTGAAGGCCACCAGCCCACCTGTCCCGGTTTTCACGCCGAACTCCGAGTCGCCGAACAGTATTATGCGACCTTGAAACGAAAGGAAAAAAAAGTGAGTAGTATAGCAATAAGGATTCTGGCTCACCTGAAAATTATTAGAAAAGGATTACAGCTACTGAAACTTCTTACTATAATAATTAACTTTTGTACTCATTAAGATTGATAAATCTTGCATCGATAACCAAAATACGAAAATGAGTGAAATACAACTACATGAAAATTGATTGAAATGTTGTGTCTGCGATTGTGTCTACGTGTACACCCTTATGAAAAATATCTGCATAAATTATGCAGAATTTCTGCAGAATTTCTGCATAACTTATGCATAGATTTCC
>JAXIUT010056763.1:0-10189 GCA_035586675.1 Eurytoma californica | reverse complement strand
TATATATATAAAATGTTCCCCTAATAGCACACACACATTTAAAAAGGTCTTACTTGTCCGCGCACAAGTAAAACGTTTAAAAACGTTTTTAGAACTTTGCTATAACCTTTTTCGAACGTAAAAACGTTTTGTGCTATTACGGTCAACTTGATTTAATTTCAAGTTTATTTTTTTGGAGTGTATTTTCTGGAGTGTACCTGCAGTATTTCACTGCTCCTTGACTAAAAACCGTATAATTATACCGAGCGAGGCAACCAAGTAATTTTCACCGTATGCACCCTCCTGTCATTACGCATTTTTCCATTCGCAAAGTTAGCGCGTCGGGAAAAAAAGTTCCTCCAGGGAGGTCAATTTTTCTGCGGGCCTCTTACTTCGCCGGACAAAAAGAAAAAGCGACGGCAGACGCGCTCGATCCCGATTTGTAATAGTAAAACACCTACTCGAGCCGCACAACATCGGAGTCCCTGCCCCTGGCCGCGAGCGACGCGGCTGATAAAGCAGTAATGAAGCATCCAACGCGCAATGACAAGTGCGGCTATTGCGCGCGCTGATTACTTTTTAATCTTCTGCGTCTCGCCAATATTTTGCACAATTTTCCCTATGGCGCCCGTATTTCGGCCCTAGGCTCCGCTGCCATGTTGTGGATTTGATATCACGCGTTGAATTCCCATGGGAATTACTTATTAAAAATAAGATTATAAGAAAAGGATATATATTTTTTATAATTATAATTGTAAACAGTCAATAAATTGATTTTTAATATTTTTATTGTAAAATAAATAAAACATAAATAAAAATTTAGACTAATTCACGATGAATTATTAATACCATTTATATTACAATTCCCGTTAAATTTGTTTTATAGCACGTTAAACTACACAGTGGTATTCCAGTCTTTGAACAATAATACTTCTTAAGATTTGTACATGGTGATACTCCACATATAACTGGTTTTGGTGGTTCTTCACTAAAAAGAAAAATAGTTTTTTATTTTAGTAAAAATCAAAAAGGCATCATATTAAAAAAAAAGATTTAAGAATAAATCTTACACTTTTGATGGTTGCAGAAAAAATTGTTCACCAGGGGGTAGTGAAATGGAGCTGCCTTCAACTGTTACTTTGTATGTTATAAGAGGTACTTGTCTCTTGGATTGTTTACCTTTTGAAACTACTTTAGATGTTTTGGATTCTTGCTTTTTCAGTAACCTTTCCATTGTTTTTTTCTGTGGAATGTACAAATAATTTGAGTATGAATATTGTCATAAAAATTTTTTTAAATTATATCATTACCTTATCTTTTTCTCTTTTTTCATCTGCTAATTGCTTTCGCTTTAAAGACTTTAGAGCAGCTTTCTGGATAGCTTCGGCTGTCATAACTTTCTCTTTATAACCTGTAGGTAAAGACATCAACTGATCTATACTAGAATTTGGTTCTGTATCAGTTTTCCGCTCAAACATTGCTCTCTGCCTGGCAGTCATTAGTTTCGGATCTTTAGGTTTAATTTTTTTTAATTCATCATCAACCTAAAAGTTAAGAGTTAAGTTTGTACTTTTATGTAATCTAAGAAATAATTTGAAAATTTCAATTGCAGATTGCAATTACCTCTTCTAATTTGCCAGATTCAATTGCATCAAGCCACCTTTCCTCTTCACTACTTGTGCCACTGTCTTTGCCTCGATTCGTTTTTAGAACTTTTTTCTTCGCTGCAAATTTTGGAGAAAGACTGGTACTTGAACTTGGTAAATTCGGATTACTTATTTTAAATACCTTTTCCTTTGATTTGTCTGGGCTGTAACAGACAGTATTATAAAGATCTTATATTAAATAATTTATATTTTTGATTATTTAAAATCTTACCTTCTATCCTCCTCTTTCTTTATTCTTACTTTAAAAGTTTTCTTCAAATCAGATTCGACAGAGATATCCTTAAAACTTTCTTCCTCGTGTGACATTTTTTTCTTTTTATGCTTTTTATGCTTGTGTTTTTTATGCCTCTTTTGAGATGGTGCAGTTGTCAAAGGGTTTACTAGAAATAAAGAAGGAAAAATTGAATAAGTTTTTATTGTAAATGAGTATTATTTTTTGCTGCTTGTAGATACTCTAGTAGATACTTTTCTTATTAGTGTAAACAAAAATAAGCATATTGTATTGACGGCTGTGATATAATGTTATTAATAGTTTACCTGTATTAAGGTCTTCATCCGAACTATTATCTTCTTTCGGTTTTCCCATTTTATTGTAGGGTTATTAATACAGCACGCTCAAAAACATAAGATCAAGTCACTCTGGTTTGCTGGCGAACGTAAATGTGATTGTACACATGGTTTTTTATTATTTTTGTTTTATACTCCCGACCACCACCGACACCACACACCACCCTACCGACCCTACCGCACGAAGAAAAATTTTAGGGGAAAACCGCGCGGACCTTCATACCGTAATGGCACGGCTGCGTTCCCAAGCATAGATGGCGTGCGGTCTGTAGTAAAATCTGCATTACCTACCAGCAGAAATAGCTACAGATATAAACACGCTGATTTTGCGTGGAACCTTTTACCAATTTGGTAAGAGAGCCCACGCGACTGTACATTAGCTCCGCCCCTTTTTATATATATCGCAGAAGGCGCGGTATAGCGCGCCTCGAGGCAAGTCTGCGCGCATGCGCCAGTTGCGTGGCTTCATTTACCAACTTGGCGTGAATGTCCACGCAACTGTCGTTTAGGGTCCTCCTATGCGAAAAGCACAAAAGGGCGCTAGTGTTTTCTGTTCGAAAACACAAGCAGTATTCGCGAGGACCCTCTCTATACGCAGTTTTGCCATAAAATTGTTCTCAGTGCAGCCACAATCCACACGCATCGTATCGGCGCCAAGCCGTTTTCGTTGCGTAAAAAATGGCCGGGCACAACTCCAGCAGAGTTCGGTGCCACGTCGAGGCTGATCAATCACCTGTTTGCGTGGGCGTCCTCGCCCCCACCGAAGATTCACCCGGCCTCCCGACACTGGACGCTGCTCACGTTGCTGCCGAAGAGCCTCTATACGCAGCTCCACGCTGCGGAGATCGGCCTTTTTTAGAATCTCCATTCGTTGGCGTTTAGCATGCCAATAAGTTCTTTTGAGGCGGAGGAGTTTGTGCAGCTTTATTGATTCCTGCACCTCGTCCCCCATGGTCCCCTCTTCCTCCTTTTCATCAATTGACATCTCTGAAACATAAATAAATAAATAAATAAAATAAATAATAATAAATAATAATAAAATAATAAATAAATATGATTTTCGTTTGAATTTGTTTTGATTACGTTCGATTTCTTGCGGACTGCAAGAAAAAAGACGTTAATGTGATGTGTGACTTGTTCATTGACCTTATTGTTTTGCGAGTTGTTGTTAGTTTACGTAAAAATACGTTGAATGTTTGAAGTTGTATTGCGTTGTTGTTGTCGCGAGAATTGTTTGTGAGTGCAAGTAAGGTGCGCGATCTTGCCGGAGCGAGTCGAGGGAAGATGTGGAGATGAGGCGAAGAGTGAGCGGTGATACGTAGTGGTCGTTCTCCCGTTCTCCGCTGATCCTACGTGTGAAAAACACCTGCGGGAGCCCTCGGCGCGATGAGCGGCAGTCTCGCTCAGGTGCTCGACCAGAGCGCATGTAGCGCGGGCGATTCGGCGCCACCAGGCCAGTGTAAATTGTTAAAAGAAATAAATTCTGTTCTATCACCACTGCATTTTTCTCTTAGTCTTTATTGCTCCGCCCACTATTCCGAACAGTCAGGATCGAAGCGATCGGTGATTGAAATTTTTGACTGTTTCGGCGTCCGAAAACCCCGCTACTGCAGCAACCACTGCATCTTCTTCTTCGATTCCTTCTACATCGATGTCTTCTTCCTCCTGCTCTTCAACCTTCACCTGTTGTGGCTGCTGTTGATGCGATTCACTGCACGTCGTAGGTGTTGGTTAGGTCGGTATTGGTGAGGTCGGTGAATCGTGGTAGAAAACATCTCCACTGCCGATGGGTCAAGCCCATTACCAATGCCGATTATCCGTAAAATCTCATCATCACTTATCGTTTCCTTTCAATTTCGTCACCGGTATCATCAATGACTATGTAAACCTCACCGTCTTCCTCAATTTTAACATTATTCAAATACATTTTTTTAAGTAATCGATTGAAAATTCGCATGCAGACTGACCGCACATCCACTCTGCGTCTGTAAAAAAAGCAGTTCCTCCACCAGGGCGCTCCTCCTGCGACTTACAGGTGAAGGGATATGATGTTTCTCACGCTTACCCGAGAAACCTCGTCAGTATCTTTCAAGAAAGTGCACCAGATCCGTCTGGGACATTTTCGTTTTTACTAAACTGCTGATGTTGTAAATTTTGTTTCTACGTGGGGTGCTGATTTTGTAAAATGACAAAATTTATCCAACACGTGGTTTCAAGGTCTGGGAAAATATTTTTGCGAACAAAAACGGCGCGTGATTAAATTGCTATTTTCTGAATTTATTTTTCTGCCTCGCACGTGTACAGTCTACTGATTCGACAAAGACTGATCATTTTACACGTCCGTTGTCGATTTAATAATGCTAAATGATGTTTTTTAATAGATAAAAGATAAATAATATCTAAATCCCCACCCTTTAAATACCAATTGTGTCACTGAAAAAAGACTGCCAATTTCACGATAAAGATCAGTCTTCTTTAATTCACCACATCACCAATAACTCGAAATTGACTCGTCGAGACAGGTTCTCGTAGATTATAGTGGATAAAGTGGTGGGGAGGGTGTTTTCGCAGGGCATATAAATCTGCTGGTCACGTGGAGGGAATATCAGTCGCTCGCTAGAGTCAGCCCGAGTAATTTGAAATGGATCTAAATATCGACATTCAGTGCTTCAAAGATAATAAAATCTGTGTAATACCTAAAGAGGTGGCCGTTGTCGCTTTACACAAAGATTTTTTCGCACACTGGATCGTGTCTCCGAAACGCAACTCTAAGTCTTTAAACAAAGAGATATTAAGACAGAATAACTGGCTATCTATCAATCATCATGGCCTTGAATGGTACGAGGGGGATATATCTACGAAGAAGATGTGGATGTGGAAAAAAAGATGTGGAAAAATCTGCAAGATGGTGTCGGATGGTACTTTGATAGTCTCGGTAAAGCACCGCACATTCCTGACCATTTGCGTCGCATACAAAGAAACTGTAGACTATTTAGATGGAATAACGTCCGCTTACAAAGTGATTATTCCAATGTCTGTGGCCAGTATTGTATCATATTTCTACACTACATGGTTAGTGGTATGGGCATTTCGGAATTTTTGCAAAAATTTTCGCTGAACTTGCTGCAAAATGATGTGATTGCAAATAATTTTGTTAAAAAGCTATGTCGGACATAATGTGATGCCTCTTTCTGATTCGACAGCCCACCATTTTTTCACGGTATAAAGGAAGCAATGCAGCAGCGAAGGAGCACAGTTGTACACGATGGCCTGAAAGATGAACACCTTTGTGAAGAATCGCTGCAACCAGCTCCTACCCATGATGTATGGGTTGAACAACTCTTTTGGGAAGTTGTTGATGATGGGTCTGGAGAATAGCACTTCAGGCAAGAAGGACTTTGAGCCAGTAGTGCGCATTGGTGAGCAAGATTTCGTCCCCTTTATCCTCTCCATCGACTGCTGGAAAGCTTTTAACGAGCACTTTGACCAAATTGAGGAGTTTTTTACGACTTACCATGAAGCACCGTTGTTGGACACGCGGTTGACAATACCCGGATACACCATTCGTTCTATGATTAGCTACTCTGACCGCGCATTTGAATTGGAGGACTTGCCTAGACCACCTAATGATGATGATGAAGTTATTGATTTATCGGCACCAAAAAGACTCTGTCGACATCTAATCATATCGTTGGTGTTTAAACAAGTGACATTTGTGTTTCCAACGAGTGTGTGGATTATAGAATTAAGTACTTGACAAAAATAAAAAATTCGATGAACACTATAATTGGCGAAATTACTGATGATGCTAAAGTTAAGTTGCAGGATGAACAAAATTCACAATTTACATATTACAGTGCAATGAATATTAAGTATGCTCTGCGTAATGTAGACGATGAATTTATCAATAATGTTAATATTGTTTTGAAACAAAATGATTTAAGTATAGCGCTAGAAGATTTGCAAATTATTGTACACGAAGTCGTAAATTTACATTTGTATGCACTAGTTTGTACTATGAACGATAATATAAATAAATAATTTTTTATTGGGAAAATTTGAATTATTTAATTAAAAGACACCACTGCTTGTCTATATTTAATAGCAGTGTAACCGTAGTTTTGCTGGTACCGAGGAAAGATATATTATACGATTTCTCTGGTTTAACGATCCCTTCTCACTACCACTTGTGCTGATCGCATTTTTTATTTTTTATTTTTTATTTTTATTTAAATATTTTAATAATTGTAGTCTTTAAAATTTCGTCTGGATCGTCATTCGACCGCGAGGTCAACGACCTCTGCGTTTATTTTGATGACTGTGACTGGGGTCCATGACCTCGTAGTTGTGGTTGCATTTTGGACCGTCTGAGCCTCCACTCCTCTCCTTAAAGTCAAAGATCTTGGGGAGTGGAGTGGGGGTTTGTTGTGACGGTCCAGGGTGCCCATATAACTACTGGCTACTTATCCAAAACCACCCACTTCCTCGCTTTGTCACACAATGAAGCTTGAGAAAATGACCCGAAAATTGTTGTCTTTACCTCGCGGCCTAATAGGCGAATTAATACCAAATTGCGATTAAGGCTATGCAAACTTAGTATGAGAAACCGCGATACTCTTTCGGTATGTTTTTGATGCTGATATATTTTGCTGTTTATACTATTCTAGCAATAAGTTTTTTATAATGGCACAAATTGTACTTTTTCTGCATTTTTTTACAGCTTCAGCATGTATTTTGCATAAGCTAAACCAACTGTTGTATTGGTACCAAGTATTGTATTGGTACAATACTTTCTTGCGTGCCTTATCTCTCCTGGAGTGCGCGACACTCGTGTGGAGAGCGGCGAAGTAAAATATTACTGGTACATATGAGACATCGAGTATAGTCGAGTATCGAGTTATACTCGGCGCTGAGTTTTTTGGATAACGTATAGGCATGGGCGGGAGTAACAACATATTATTCAATTATTATCAATAGGAAGCGCTTCCCGTCTTGTATAGCACTGAGTTGTAACATTACCCAGGATTTTCTTGATTAGGAAAATGAAATGAAAATAAAATATAGAATTAAAAGTAACTTACCGGTAAATGCTACTATTGAAATTGATATCACCAAGTAAGGTACTGAGCGTCGGTAAACTGACGTCAAACTTAGTTCTAAAAATTGATTTCGTAAATCCGATTCCAGCAATCATAGCTTGACTCAGAGCTTTATTTTTATTCAGAGTATAATTATCAGAATTTTCTAGAGTAAGACTAAAGATAAGATGATTTTTTCCTTTCGTTAAGCTGAAAAAATTAATCAATATTAACGTTTAAATAAAAACATATTTATTATAATCAAACAAATGTAGGTTGGTGAAAAAGTAAGGAGTCTCCTATAAATTTCACAGGATTAGCGAAAAAATTAAATAATCTAATACACAAGGTCAAATTTTAAATGATTTTTAACAAAGAATTCAATGGAATCCATACATTTGATCCTGAACAGCTTCAAGGTAATTTTATGACAACTTTTTGTTTTCTCATAGATAAGACTTTGTAACGAAAAAAAAAACTTTTTTCAGATTTTGATTCGGAAGCACGTATTTAGGCTCCGATAATCCACACAAATATTTTTCTTTAAATTTAGATTTGCTCTTGCATACGCATGTGGATATTCCGTAAGTACTTTTAAACGAATGGATAAATCCTATTCAAGAGTTTCTACCAAGTCATTTCTACGTCAGAGCTATCCAACTGTTATTTGAGAAAAATTGTTGGCTTTTTTCACATTTTTTATTATTATGGTAATTTTATTGCGGTTATATTTAGCATTCGTATCAAAATTATAGTTTCTAATGGATTCATTAACGATTTGAAAATGGTAAACTTTATTTAGAAACATATTTAAAGCCTTGAAGGTATTTCATGTAACCGTTTCAAATTTTACACTGTATCGGGGTGACTACCTGCCGGCGAGTACTTCTCTCAGCTTCAGTTCGCAACGGCGTCCGTCGTTTTGGCCATACGTACTTCGCGTAAGCGCGTACAATGCCCTCCGCTGTTAAAAATTGCATGAAACCGCACCTCGTGGGCTTTCTTCGAATCCCGCAGGACTCCGGCGCGTGCTGCAAGGAGCGTGAAACCCGAAACACCAGCTAGCTGAGTTCGGATCGTACAATTCGAAGGAAGGTGGGACCGGACGGTAAGCAAAACGTGAATTACCATACAACACGTATTTATTGTCAACGATAATAACAAAATGAGAAATCGGATCGCGTACACGCGGCTGCTTCCGCGCACCAGTAGCCGTAAAGCGGGAAAGAAACGCACGCACACAACTCCTACCTTTTCGTGAGTCTGCAGTGGCCAGCCGAGACTCCACACCTCGTCGCTCGTGGATCTCTCGCTGAGGTCCGCTCGGGTCGTAGGGGCTTCGCGCCGGCTTCCTCATTCTTCGGATCGACAAGGCTTTCCTATCTCTTCCCAGCGATCGCCGCTCCCTTTTCTCACTCGAGGTTCACGTCGACGTCGCTAGGCTTTTCTTACACTTTGCACACTCAAGAGCTCCCGCGCACGATGCTCTTCCTCTCTTGGCTTCTATTCGCACGATTTTCCTTTACATTCACTCCCGCGCGCGGTAGTATCGAGAAAGCCGGTGTATCGTCCCCCCCCCCCCCCTCGGGTTCGGGGTTCACAAATGTGAATTCACGTGATTGCGGGCGGTAACCAAAGTGCGCATTTTACGCTCCTCGTGCAAAAAAATAATATATGCACCACGGGAGTAAGTAAAGAACGCCTCAGATAGCATATTTATCGCCTCGCCTTTGGCTCGGGCGGACAATTACATGCGATCTGAGACATTTTTTACTTTTACTCCTAAGTGCATAATCTACTAATTTGTTGAAAATCCGTTATTTCTTAATGCTTCAGAAAGATATACATTTCGAAGTCGAAGTTTTTGGAAAGAGAGAGACAATCCGGCTCATTCTAACTGATAATCGGGGATCGCGTTCGGTAGGCGCGGTTGCTGTTCCGCTAAACGGCCGCGTCGAGATGTAGCATCGGCTGTTGAAGTGTGGTTGCTTGTCTCCCTTGGCTAGCGCTTCGCAGGTTCATTGGCGTCCGGGTTACCACTTGGCTTATAATTAAATATTTATATATTTAATTATATAATTAAATATTATAATAAAATATTTATATTTTATAATTAAATATTTTATAATATTTATAATTAAATATTTTACTTATAATTAAATATTTTATAAAAATTAATGAATCTAATAACTTCATAGGAACCTTTTGTAGATAATAATTTATCTTACATATATAAAATATATTTATAATATTTCACATTTCCATGTTTATCTGATGAAACTTTTTTGTCATATTTAATGTTAGTTGATGTAATTATTTTCTACAATGTAGTTATTTTCATCTAAGCTTTACGGTTAAAGTTATTTCCTCAAAGTATAATTTTTGTTCTTGCACGTAATGCACCACCGGTACACAAATCTGAATCTTAAAATTTCTATTTATTCCAACATTTAAAGATTTTAAATATAAGCAGCATATTTTTTATGTTTTAGGTCAAAAAAAGAAATTCCAGAGCAGATTAATTAATATTTTTTTATTTACACTAAAGTTAATTTTAAAGCCTTATTCTGGAAAACATATAATTTTGAGGTTCTGCATAATTTCCAGGTCCAACGGACTGATGAATTTTGATGAGATTTGACTTGAATTGGTGGTAATTTATGTCATTTCCGTGTAAAGAGCTGTATGAATAAAATTATTTGTCTGAATATTTCAAAAAGTTCAAAAACTACATAAATTCATGAAATTAATGAAATTTGAGTAGTTTTGAACTTTTTGAGGTATTCCCTTATCAAAATGTCCTGCAGGAATCCTGCAGGAATCCTGCAGGACAGTCCTACAAGGATTTTCGCGAAATGTCCTCCAGGATTTCCTGCAGGAAATCTTTTTGGATTTTCC
>JAXIUT010056741.1:0-10191 GCA_035586675.1 Eurytoma californica | reverse complement strand
TTTTTTTTTTTTTTTTTTTTTTTGTATATAGCCGCCCTCGTGTACTCCACCAACCATAGTGGACCGAGGGAAATACGACTATTAATCTCAAGCGTCCGCTTGAGAAAAATGGTTCCGTAAGACCGATAAAGCCTTTTTCTTTAAGACTATATCGTTAATGGTAACTGGACTGAAAGAAAAGCGCTCTTCGCTTGATAATGAAGTCCATTACATTATCCAAATTTTCAAGGAGTGAGGAAGAGATACCTGCAAAGTGATCATTCAGTTCACCCGGCGTGAAACCATGAAACTCCTCCTCTTTACGCTTGGGCAAGATGCCGAGGTTGTGCATTTTCTTCCAAACATTCTTATTATCTTCAACAGCATCTGAAATATTTTTGAGAGCGAAGGAGTTTCTTGAGCTAATCGTACATTGACCTCATTGCAGAGCCGAAGAAACTCATTAAGTAGCTCTGCGCGCCCGGTGCGTTTGTAACGACTCTGCGTAGCATTCTGTTTGTTATTGAGCTGTTTCAGTTCAGGCCCAAACCAAGGAGCATACTTTTTATTGGGACAAATAGTCTTGGAAGGTGCTAATTCATTAATTGCTACTTTAAGATTTTCATTGAGATTTTTCAAAGCGCCTTCTAAATCGCATTCTATGGAGTTCATGGCTGACCAGTCACAGCGAGACAGCATGTCTACAAGAGAGTCAGAGTCTATACTTTTGTAATCTCGAAAGGAGAATGACTCTTTAACCAGACTGGGAGAAAAAAATGTCTATAGAGACGTCGATGATACAGTGCTTGCCGAAACTGGGCAGCCATTCATTCTTCAAGTCTATGATCGTGTCGTTTTCGTCTGTCAGTATTAAGTTAATCCATGTGTGGGATGTTAGAGTGTGACGCATGGGTCCACGATGGACCAGTTGTAAAGATAATTATTCAGACAGACGTTTGATGGTTTTAACATCTGCCTCTGATTCACATCAGATAAATCGGTGTCTTTTAGCATGGCAGGGAGCCTATAAATAACTCCAACTAGAATTGGAGGGGAGTTACCATGCTGTACGTCACAGAATAAATATTCAGAAATTTCAGATTTCACAGGTACCTGACTCTTTCTTGCCAATACATTAACTTTATACTCGTTCCGCACATACATGAGAACTCCACCTCCATTTACATTTCTATCTTGCCTAATTGCTGAGTAACCCCTGATTTTAATGATGTTGTCGTCCACAGCTAGATCCAACCACGACTCAGCAATCCCAAAAATGTCGTAAGAGGGATCTTCCGCTAGACCTGGCCTCCTCCCTAACCTCTCCAAGATTTAGAGTTAAGAAAATGGTCTCTCTGGCTCAAAAAATGAGCCGTGCAGGTAAACTCCCAGCACATGGAGCCTGCAGGAGATGTAACAATGTACGCTCACGCCGAGACGGTGAATAAAAAGATATATATCATCTAAGCGGGAGCGATATGAAACGTGTCGTACTACGTACCTGGGAGATTTTTTCCAAAAAAACTGTAGAGCTATATAATGTTTTAAATATGACTGTGTTAAAATTTAACGGTCTAGGGTACCTGCGAGCGAAGAAATTAATTATTTTTATTTACTGCCGTAAAGCATTGACTTTTATGGGAAATCATCAGTTTGTGGTTTTCATTTGATTGGTACAAATTAATGAACAAGTAGATATCGTTGAAAATTTTTTTTATCGAAAATTTATTTACTTAAAATTTTCAAAATTGGCACTTGTACCCCTTGGCTTGGCTCTTAAATAGACAATTTTCTGAATGTATCTCTAATTTTGACACATACTTTAAGAGGAATTTTTTAACAACTTTTAACATTAAATTTCTCAAATTTCACATAAATAAATAATATGAGAATAGAATTATAGAATTGTACAAAATATTTTAAAAATTTACTTTCTTACGAAAGTATAAAAGGAGGCAAGTCTGACCATGAGTAGTACTCAAAATCCTTATACCTAGAAACCCTAAGCCCAGAAACCTTAAACCCAGATACTCTTAATCCAGAAACTCCAAATGCGGAAACCCAAACCAGGAAATTCCAAACCCAGAAATCCTAAAACCGTAATCTCTAATCCTAAATTAGACTAAACAAAGAACTGAAATCATGAAATAAAAGAGGCAAGTATTGTACTAAATCCAAAAATCCTAAATTTTACATTAGATTTAAAACATACTTTTAAAATTTACTTTATTACGAAATTATAGACGAAGGCAAGTCTGAGCAGTATTGACAAACCCTATACCCAGAAATCCAGAATCCCTAAACCCACAAAACCAGCAACTCTAAACCAAGAAATCCTAACCCAGAAATTCTAAATTTTGCATTACCTAGATCAAATTTAAACTATTTACATACAAACTTATTAAATTAAAGTAACTAAAGTGTTGAAATCTTGAAATATGAGAAGCAAGTTTTTGAGTAAGCATGTTTCATTTATAAAATAGAATCCAGAAACCCTAAACCCAAACACTAAACCAAGAAACCCTAATCCCAAAAACTTTAAACCAAGAACCCCTAAACTCAGAAACTGTAATCCAAGAAACCTTAAAACCAGATATCCTAAATTTTGCATTACCTCGACCTAATTTAAACTATTTACATACAAACTTAAATTAAAGTAACGAAAGGACTGAAATACTGAAATGTGGGAGGCAAGTTTATTTGTTAAATATGTTTTGCTTACAAAACCAAATGCAGATGCAATTGCGGGACCGCGCTTGCAAGCCCGAGGGCGCTTGCGCGAAAGCCTGAAGACTCTTCGCCCGCACTCACTTCTCGGCTCACTGCTGGTCTTACCGCTATTCCGCTTGGCTTCCACTTCTCTTCTCTCCACTCTGCTCGCTGGTCTTTCGGTTCATCCGGCCCTCTTCTCTTCACTCCGGACTCCGGAAAAACAATTTCTCTCATCCTTCGACTCTGTGTCGAATTCAGTGACGCGCGCAGCCGCGAACATCTCCGTTTAAATATCTCTGTTTAGGTGCTGGAAAATGAGGAAAAGCTTCAGACTCTTCGACTGTGAGATTTCTCCCCAGATCGAGGCTTGGCGCAGTGGAAATATATGGTGACGAGAGAGTCAGAAGGCTCGCAATAGTGCTTCTATGCTCTCAATAAGCATCAATAGTACTCCAAATGCTATGAAGCCTGAAGAAGAAGTGGGGAAAAATGGAAGGGAAATTGTGAGCGTTTTAGGGTTACTAAAGGGTTGGAATAATGTGTGCGCGTATGATCTTTCCGGTCAGTTAGCTAGTTCGGCGTTTATTACTCTATCCATGGTATTCAGCCTACTCTGACTAAGTGTGAGGACTTTCTTCTGACAGTTAGGGCTTTAGGTCTATTTGAGTACTCGCAAGTATGACAGCTAGTAAAACTACCCTGTCACAATATATTTATAAAAATGTAAACATGTGTAAATAGTATAAAGACAAGAAAAATATTCCAATGATACACAGTTTTGTAGAGCTAGTTATTCTCTACATTTTTGTTAAGGAAATTGGGCTATCGTATCTTGTTCAAAAGTTATGAGCTAAAAACTCATATTTTTAAGATCATGTTTTTTGAACCATTTATCTGAGCAATCTCATAGATACTTTTGCGCTTACGTTTATCTAAATAACATTTGCAGTCACTTCGATGAGAAAGCATTTTGCCAGTATAGTTGGCAGCGTTTTTTAGACTACTTCTTAAATGTAATACTCTAATATGCTAGTAACTAAATTTTAGCAAGAATATGTTGTAAAAATGAAGTACGATGCTTACCATAAATAGAAACAAATAAACCACCAATAACTGCACCGCAACCTCTGCCTAATCCGTGATGTAATCCCTGTAGTACTGCTTGTGCATTTGATCGTAGAGCAGTTGGAGTGTTGTGAGCAATATAACTACAGCAGGCTGCCCAAACAGCAGCATGTGTTATACCTTGCATAAATTCAAAAGGCAACACCCACCAAGGATTTTTTAACCATGATATATATAAAAATCGCAGCACGTTTCCACCCAGTCCAAGGCAAAGTACCTAAATATTATCAAGAAAATGCATTTCCACGAAAATTATGTTAAAGAACGGTTAATAATTATAAATACCTTCACATGTCCAATTTGTCGTATAAGCTTAAAGCTGAAGAAATAAGCGAAAATTTCTGAAATATGATTTATAACTGAAGCAACACCAAAAAGAGTTGGAGTTCCACCATAATCTTGTAGATGCCAAAATAGAAAGGTAAAAATGAGACCAATTCCAAAACCCATGAACCATGCGACAAACAGAAATGATGCACATTTCAAATCTTTAAAGTGTTTTAAGACAGTGACCCATTCAGGAATTTCCCGTGTTGTTTGAGCAAACATTTTCGTCTAAAAGCAGAATATTCATTTAATGAATGTATTAAACATTATTTATTAAATTATTATTTATTAAACATGCAATAAACTGTTCTACGTTTACTTATTAAAGGACTTTTTTCTGAGCATAAAAGAAGGTGAATATCAAATCTTTTTTCATGACTTTTACGGAAGCAACGTAAACAAAGTTTTAAAAGTATTAATTAAGAGGAAATTTTGTAATAGTGATTTTTGAAGTTTTTGTAAAAACATATTATCAATGTTTTTTGAGGTATTTGGAAGTGAAAAAAAATGAGTCTTCTATGTCCAACGATTACGGGAGTAAAATTAATTGAATTGCTTTGAAATTTTGTGGAAAAGGAGAGTTTATACACCTGATTTACTGTATGTTTTTGTAGATATATTTATTAATAAATTTTAAAAATATTTAAGTTTATATTTTTTAAATATTTTTTTTCATATTTTGATTTCTCGAGAATGGCTTTTTGCAAACTTGAAAGTTATATGACATATAGTTTGTGTCATAGTTAACACTTGTATAAAATTTGATCAATATACAGTGAATATTTTTAAAGAAATTCAGTTTATTAAGTATGGTGTATTTTTTCGTATTTTAATGTATACAAAGTAATTAAAATAATATATCGTATAAAAAAAACAATCATATTGTGATTGAAAGTACACTTTATAATATTAAATTTCATTATTAGCGCGAGAAATGTGCGGGAAAGGTGATCACGCGATTCCTGGAATCACTTCTCGCACCAGTGTCGATCGAAATTTTTCGGTACAGCGTGTGCAAGGCACAATTCAGACAGAAAAAAAAGATAGTTTGAAGACGATATTTTATTTTATTATTAGAAATGAATATAAAGAAATTTCAATGAAAAAGATTATTTTATTATTAAATTAAAAAAATGAAATCTAAAATTAAGTTGGAGGAAGCTACGTGCCAGTCTATTGGCAGCGGTTTTGATATGGTGCTTGCGAGAGCTGATATTTTCTTCTAGTCTCGAGGTGAGAATGGCATTGCACAGAGTGCCGATGACAAAGTGTTGTCTATACTGGGAAATCATTGCACGGAAAAAAATTTGGTACCGTTGGCCACCTTTGGCGCTCGTGGAGGGTCTGGAGCTGGCTTCCGCTTCGGTCGGTAGTCCGTCGAAGAGAGAGAGAGGAAGAGAGAGCTTATGCCTCGCGCTGCACTTTTCGGGTGTCTTTTCCCCTCTCTCTTATCGTTCGCGCTCCCCTTTCTGCGCTCGCGGAGGTGCGCGGCTAGGCACACGCGCACGAGCGCCTTCTAGCGCTTCCTTAGCCTGCGCGCTTAATTGCGAGTTGGTCCTTAGCCGACCTAGTGACGTGCGATTTGCCTCGTTACAAATTTTAAATTTTGTCTTTGGCTTAAGCTGCAGCCTCAACGAATTAACCAATTTTAGTGAGGTTTAGCTTCAATTATTGAAAATTAAGGTCATTTGTGCCTGAAGAATTGTATCAGTTGAAATTATTTGAATAAATATCTCAAAATATATAAAGACAAAGACAAAATTTTGAAATTAACATAACAAATGAACCAATTTCTTTTAAAAAAAAATAAGTTTACTTATTTGGCTCAAGCTGTCACCGACCATCACTCTGACTGCAAACTAAAGTAAATAAACAATTTAACCTGAACAGATGACTGCTTGCTGCAGACACTACTGATTGAAAGGCCTTTAACTAAAGTAAGCGGCGGGCTGATCGATATGTGGGTCGATACCAACAAGGGTAATCGCGCTTACCGACGGAACAGTAAAAGCCAATATGAATTTTTTATATTATTCTTTATCCTGAAAAAATAATTTAAAAAATAGAATAAAATTTCCGTTCCTTTTGCAACTACGTGTAGTAAAGGCAATTATAAAAATTTAAAAAATACCATTTAGAGTTTCACTTTACATTTTGAGCTCTGGCGTTTAAAATATGTGAAATTCTTTCGTAAAATTTTTTTACACGTTCAGAATAAAAATAAAATATCAATTTTTTTATTTTTTATTTCTACATGTCATTCCGAACATATAAATAAATGTTATTAAAGAATTAAACATATTTTAAACGCCAGAGCTCAAAATGTAAAATGAAAATCGAAATGGTATTTTTTAAATCTTTATAATTGCCTTTACTACACGTAGTTGCAAAAGTTAACGGAAATTTTATTCTATTTTTTAAATTATTTTTGCAGGGTAAAGAATAATATAAAAAATTCATATTGATTTTTACTGTTCCGTCTGTAAGCGAGGTTGCCCTTGTCGGTATCGATTCACGTGTCGATCAGCCCGCTGTTTTTGAGTGTGCTGTTACGTCCCGAGCGGTTGAGACGTAAATTTCTAACAGAATTGGCCGCGATGGGGGGCAGTATTTGTTTATTATTGCCGGCGCCGCACGAGGCACCGCTTTTGCCATTCACAGTGACATTCGATGGGGCGTTCCCATCTACCTTGAAGATCTTTCGGCTACTGCACCGACCCGGAAGCGCGATCTCCGACTCCTTTCTTAGCTGGGCTGCGCTACTCCTACAGCGGCTGCAGGGCTGCAAGGCTGCGCGAGACGCGAACGATTATGATGTAGACGGCGAGCGGATGAGGGATAATGAGGAGTGATAAGTGTGTCACTCGCGCACGCACACACAATAACAAGTAGCTTCGTTCTTGGGAAATATAAGCATCCTGAAGCCATTTATAGATGTTGTGACGCGTGGAGAGTCAACGGTTGAACCTCAAGCATCCTCGCGAGCCTGCGTGATACGCGCGCGGCTAATTAGCCTAATTGCCACGGCATCGGGGTGGCAGCACCTACTGGGGCTACCACGGTCGCGTACGGGCGCGAGAGAGAAGGAGCAATGACGCGGGACGACGAGCACGCGCCGTTTTGATAAGCTCGGGAGAGAGATCGTGGACACGGTCGCGCATGGATGTTTTTCTTTTCGTTGCGTGAATTTTCACCTGCGGTAGTTTTTCGTGCGAGCTTTTGTGTGGCGTAAAGTGCGAGGGCTGTGTAGCGGTCAGGAACCACGAGCGGTCCCGCCACCCCGGCTTCATCTACCATAGCGAGTCCCCGGAACACCGGGGAATCTACTGTTAGCGTCTCACAGAAGCTGTTGCGGACGACGCTCCGGCCGGGCGTTCGTTAGCAGGGAAGCTTCGAGGAGGACTTCAGCGAACTTCTTGCTATCGTAAGTAGCAGCATCTGATTAGGTGCGTGCGGCGGCAACAGCGTGTGTAACGCGTTGCGAGGTGATCGGAGTACGGCCCGATCACCGGACTGGCGACGAGAAGCCTGCGAGCTTTTCGGAGTAACTTTTCTCTCTCTCGCGTTCTCGCTCGGAGCAAGAACAGTGGCTTGCACCGGCAAGCCACCCGTCCATTTATTCCATCGCTTTATTCGGCGTGGAAGTGCGAGCACCGGCTCGCACTCTTCTTCGCGCGTTTAGGCGTGGAATTTAAGTACGTGAGGTAGGCCGCAACCTACCTCAACCGGCACATTTGAATCCGTGGCGAGCGCGCCGGCGACCGCCACGTGTTGCGCATCTCGGCGTCCGCTAGAGCAAGCGGGCCGCCATCTTGTTGAGTACGTTCGTGGCTTCCGGCCGGTGTACTCACACTAACACCCATCAAATCTTTTATCCGTTTGTTTGGCGAATAAACGCCTTATTTTTCATGTAACTGATCGCGTGTATTTATTTCACGCGCGACTTTACCTTTCCTAACGTCACTACCTCATTGCGTGGACTGTCCGAGCCCCGGATACCGCCAATCTCCACGGTGATACAGCTGGCCATTGCATCGGCCAGCGGTGATCAGGAGCTGAGCGGCCGAGCCCGGTCGAGAAAGCCGGCGATGTGCGCGAGAGGCGCGCACGTTTACACACACATTCAAGCGAGAGACTTAGATCTCTCGCATTGCAGCAGGCCGCGGCGACTCGAGGCGAGTCGTCATCGGGTACTCGCACGTGCCCGCCCGTAAGTACACCAGGTACGCGGGCGTACGCCGGTGCGGGTAATACTTACCCAAATTATCACCCCTGTTGCAATGTAATTGGTTGAAATTTCTTTTACAGTTTCCTTACACAATTGCGGAGGGCAGTACGTTGGCCGAATTTTGAAAAATGATTTTCATCTTTAATAATAAATAAAATACGTATGGCGATAATGCAGATTCCTACAAGAGGGTTTCACATCCCCTTAAAGCGGAGGCTGCGCGATCGGCTTGACGTGGCAAGCCGTGGTCATGGGCCGAGAGTGCACGTGCACTCGAAAGGTTTTGATTTTGGCCGACTCGGGCTGTCCGGGACATTACACTTACACTTTTCTTTTACTTTTCTTTTATTTCTTTTCCTTTTTTGCTTCCTCCTTGAGGAAGCTTTGTAATAGTGATTTTTGAAGTTACCTTAAAATATATTATAAATGTTTTTTAAGGTGTTTGGAAGCGAAATACACTATTTTTGGAAAATGTCCGTGCGGATGTATGTGTGTGTGTCTGTGTGTGTCTGTGTGTGTCTGTGTGTGTGTGCGTGTAGGCGTGTGGGTGGGTGCGTGCGTGCGTGTGTGTGTGTGTGTGTGTATGTATGTATGTATGCACGTATATCTCAGCTTCTACTTGTCGGATTTTAACCTATAAAGACTCATTTTTTTTGTGTTTTCTGCCCGATGGGTGGAAAAACATTTATTTTCGATTCTGTCCACTTATTTCATTTTATTCTTTGATTTTTTGATTTTTGAAAAACGTTTTTTTCCTTCTTTTTAAATGATATTGTCTAAATAATGAATTCGGAAATAATGCATCTGAAAGAACATAAAATTACCTACATTTTCCTTTTTTTATTTTTAGGTAGACCTACTCTAATAAGTAGTAGTTGATATTATAACATTTTTAACCTTAATTTATAACTTATATATTATTAAAATTGATAATAAATAAACAGCTTTAGTATAAAAGTGATAATTACATACTAGAATACTATAAGGATCGTAGCCGAGGTGATAGAGTGTTGGGCTGCCAATCTTAGGTTGGCAGGTTCAAATCCTACTCGCGGCAAAATTTTTTTTCCTTTTTTTTAATTTAATTTTCACGCGTATCACGAGATTATCACGCAATTATCGTGCAATTATCACGCGATTATTTTCAGTAGGGTTTTTAAATAATAGTCACGTCACTTATCACGTTACTTCCCACGTCACTTTTTACGTCACTTTTTACGTCACTTTTCGCTCGAAAAGGTATCGGGATATATAAAAATCCGTAACACTACATTGTAGAAAATAATTACATCAACTAACATTAAATATGAGAAAAAAGTTTAATCAGATAAAGATTAAAATTAAAATCTACTGCAGGATCTTCGCTCAATTTTTTATCCGATCCTTTACATATCTGAAATATTAAAAGAAATTACAAAGTACCTCCACTTAGAAAAATTAATAAATAAATTAAGTATAATAAACGTTTATAAGAGGGTACTGTAAGTAGAATTTTCAATTTAACTATATTTATTTAGCAAAGTTAAGAATACTTATCTAACAGCTTAACAAGTCCATGTAAATTACACAGCCCCACAAAAAAAAAAATTGAAAGTCCCAAAAACATGACCATGGTAGTTATATGTTTTTGGGGTCGCTGATTCCGAATCTGTGGTCCCTTTGACCCTATCACCTCAGGTTCAAGGTCATTTCAAGGTCAAATGTACAAAGTTAGCGGTAACCAATGTTAAACAGTACATACACATGTTTTTGGGATTGCTGAATCTGAATCCGTTATCCGTTTGACCTCATCACCTCAGGTTCAAGGTCATGTCAGGTCA
>JAXIUT010056730.1:0-10193 GCA_035586675.1 Eurytoma californica | reverse complement strand
ATTCAGCGGGTTAAAATACTATAGGATATGAAGGTCTCCTCTTCAGGTCAGAAATTTTTTTTTTTTTGTGTGGCTGTGTTATTATACGAATTTTTTTAAATAATGCATGTGTTATAGAAAATAATCATATAAGTATACATAAAGTATACATAATAAAATAATCTTATATAAAATAATGTTATATAGTATACATAAAGTATACATAACAGGCATACGTGTAGTATGCATAATAAATACGTGTTCAGCGTATATTATAAGTACTCGTAAAGCGTACATAATAAATATGCGTAAAGCATAGATGGTAAAATAATAGATCGGAGGGACGAAGTTTTATTGGATGCGTCTCACGGAAACGAGCGGTGGTGGGGCTCGTTTCACATATAATTACAATTATATAAGGGGTAACATTTATGTCCGTCTGCTATAATCCGTTAGTCGAATAAACAAATATATTTCAGGATGTCTACGATAAAACATTAAGGATATTTTGCTCCCTCATAGAGTTTTATAATAGTTAAATCTTCAGTTTTGTAAATCTTGATAAAAACGCGTTAAAAAGTATTTGTAGTTAAAACACTGCGTTTTTATAAAGTGTCCATTCTTCATTTTGAATTATAAATTGTATCTTGTTATTTAAAATTTACTGAATCCCGAGGGCTAGTTTGGCGCCACCATTTTTAATTTTTAAACGATGAAACATTCACCTGAAAGCCAATTACAAATAATTTTTTTGTTGCATCTAAATGACGTCTAGAACTAAAGCCTATAACGGAGTAAGTGGATATTGTTATCTTCGTCATATCGCTGTATTATTCCAAACTTCATATCTTCTTCAATGTTTTACCAATGAAGGACGTTTCTTACGGAGCACAGAAAGGGGGGATTTCCTCTCCGCGCTAGATCACCTAGTACCCTGCGCGCGTCCTTCTGTTCCAGTATACAATCGATATCTGTAAAGACGTTATGTAAACCGCAATTGATTTATTAACTAAATTATGAGGATGTGAAACCCTTCCATAGTCATCTCCATTACCGGCATGAACATTTCATTTATTATCTAAAAATGATGATTTCTCAAAATTCGGAGTCTGCCCTCCGCAATTGCGTAAGAAAACTGTAAAAAAAATTCAGGTAAGTATATTTACAAATGACTTCAGAAAATTGTTGTTTGAAAATTTCTCATTCATAGAGAATTTTACGAAATAAATTGAAAAATTTTCAAACACTATCCTAAAGCCATTTGAAAATATAATAAGCTGAATTTTTTTTACAGTTTTCTTATAAAATTGCAGAAGGCAGTACGTTGGCCAAATTCCGACAAATGATATCGTTTCTTAAGTTATAAATAAATCTTTCATGCCGGTAATGCAGGCCTTTATGGGAGGGTTTGACATCCCGTTAATTAATGAATTAAATTAAATTTCATAAATAATTCTTCATAAAAAATAACAAAATTATTATAGAAAAATACCTTTTGTAATTCATGAAATTTTATAAATTTGTTTTTATGTTTGACCCTATATGCTTTGCAATGTATTGGGTGAAGCAAATTTACTGACCGGCGGGTTTGGCGGATCTGTGGAGCTCGTGCCCGTCTCAGCCGCTGGAAAGAGCACGGCCGCCTCAGGGTGTCGCGAGCGCAAGCACCGGCGCATCTCGTGGGTCTGTGGCGGCCGTGCCCGTCTTAGCCGCTGCAAAGAGCACGGCCGCCTCAGGGTGTCGCGAGCGCAAGGACCGGCGCATCTCATGGGTCTGTGGCGGCCGTGCCCGTGTCACCCGCAGGAAGGAGCACGGCCGCCACAGGGTGTTGCGAACGTAAGCACTAATCTTATATATATAATACTTATTTATATAGTACTTTTCGATACTAGTGCGTCCGGAGTGATTCTCAGACGAGTGTGAGGTTAGCGCCCGAGCGAAGCGAGGATGATAATGCTGCGTTGAATTGAAACAAGATCCATTCACGCTTCTGCAGATATATCTACCCATCTATTCCCACATTTCTTCTTAATTATGGGATAAATATTTTTACTGAAATAATTGTACGACATACCAAATGCATTTTTTACATTTATTATTTTAATTTTTTTTTTTTAAACTAATACGAAGAATTGATTGAAATTTTTACAGAAAATAGATATTTACATTTTATATTAATGTGCTTTTTGTTCAAAATATTTGACAATTAAGAAGAGATAATTTTTTTTTTTAAATACACACTTTTTTACCCCGCGTCCGCGTATGCGTATGCATATACACGGTCGTGTCGTCTGACGCTGCAGTCTGCGGTTGAAAGCCAGCTCGCTATGCCCATGCAGCGAGGTCACTTGAATGCGTTTCACGCGTGTCGGAGAAGGCAGCGTCCGCCCACACGAAAATTCGTCAACAACTTCTTTATTTATAAAGGTATTTTCTAGTCAGCGGGCGAGAAAACGGTTTTTTCGTGTCGAGAAGCGCACAAAGGTATGTTGGGGAGGGAGTGCGCGGTACATAACCTCAAATGAAGAGAATCTAATATTTTTTTTCTGCTTTTTCATGATGTATGGTGCTGGATACCTTCTACTGTAATAACTGATGTGCAGTTCTGGAATTATTATACCTTCATTTGGTACTCCAAAGTGACATGCCACTCACAATAGCTACTGCGATCAGTACTCTACACTTTACATCGCATGAAACGTCATTCTGGGTTAAGATGTACGAGGTAATGGTCAAACTTTTACGTCAGTCTACAGTTCAGCAGACAAGAAAATTGTTTTTTTTACATACCCTCGCCAAAAGTGCTTATTTTTACCCCGGCGCGGAAACGAAAAAAGAGCCATTTTGGCGTGGGTATGTAAAAAAATCGTATATCCACTACGGAAAAAAAGAAAGAATGCCTCAAATCGTATGTTTATAACCCTCGGCTTCGCCTCGGGTGATAATTTACATGCGATTTGGGACCATTCTTTCTTTATTTCCCTAGTAGCATAATATACTATTTGTTGTCTAAAAGAGCAATAGTTGGGGTGGGAATACATAACCTCTAAACGACTTAATCTAATACTGTTTTGTACTATTGTTTTTTTCTGGTGCATGGTGATGGATGCCTTCTACTGGGGAGACCACTTGTGCAATTATATCTTCGTTTACTTCATCAAATTTAAATACCTTCAACGATAATGAATGCCATCCCTACCATGTTTGTCGTCCACAGAGAACTTCATTTACACTCTAGATTCGAAAGGTAATGGTGAAACATTTGCGATGGCCTATGGTTCATTTTGAGAATTTCAAATTTACTGGAAAAGTATATTAGACATCATTGAAAGGTCAGAAATGTATAGAAAAAAGTGTAAAACAAATAGTCCATTATAACAACCTACTGAACGTTGTATAGGTGTACCATCAATTAGGAGAGAAAATGAATGTCAGAATCTGAGCCAAATTGAGAGGCTGGCACAATGAACTTATATTTTTACGCTTTTTCTACAGATTTTTGATCTTTCAATGGTGTCTAATTTATTTTTTGCTGAAAACTTTTCTATTCACTTGACTTTAGTACTAACACATGTGTTATAATACTAGTCAGCCACTGATGTAGCTCTGATCTACATGTATAGCATTCGTGTTTTGAGTGGACTACCTGACTGACATTTGCATGTTAATATTATGATGCTATTTGTGAGTTTCTAGAAGTTGATAAGGATTGTACATATTTTTAAGAGATGAACATCAAAAGTGATTTGATAGCTGTTGTCGCCAACAAAAAATGTTAAACACAATTGAAAGGTAAAGAAATTATAAAAAAAAGTATAAATGTAACATTCCATTATTACAGCCAATTGACTCTCATATAGTTGAACCGTTAATTAGGAAAGAAAAGAAATGCAGGCAAGTCTGCTCTGAATATCGAGGCTGGAATAATGGAGTGGTGGCTTTACGGTTTTATCCATAATTTTTTAATCTTTCAATTATGTGTAATAAGTTTTTTATGGAAAAGTGTGTGTTTTATGAAAATTGTGTTTTATGAAAATTGTGTTTTATGAAAATTGTGTTTTATGAAAATTGTGTTTTATGAAAATTGTGTTTTATGAAAAGTGTGTGTTTTATGAAGTTTTTTATGAAAAGTGATTTAAGATATGTTGTGCCCGCAACAACATATCTTAGTAACATTTGAAGTTTAAGAAATTATAGACAAAAGCAAACATGTATATCAGTTTAGAAATAGTGATAATTCTATGTAATGTTATTTTATACTAACATTTTGTGTACAGAGTTATTGAAATATTTAGACTGATATCACTTAGGCTTTTAGCAAAAAATTGTGACAAGTTATTACTTTTATAAAAATTGATATGACATATAATAAATGAAATGTTCACAATAAGTATACGTAAAGTATACACCTTTTAGACCTCAACTTTTTTCTTACAAAAATATGGTTCATGTCAATGTATATTTAGGCATGGGCTAAATACGAAGCATACGTTAAGTATGCATAATTAGAATGCGTTAAGCATATGTAAAGAACTATACGTGCAGTATAAAGTTAATAATAATAATTAGAAACTCTATGTTTTAAAAACCTTGCTACCATTTGCTATATATTCATTTAGTAATAAAATTTTGTTTTATCTAAAAGTCGTATAGACGTACCTTTTGTTAACCTGTTTGATTTATATTTATTCATACATTTAATTATTTACTTATCATAAGTAAGTACATTACTATATACAAGAAATAATCCGACAATGGAAAAGAAATTTTCTGCTTGTGGGTCTGGATTATAAAGTTCCTTATAACTATAACTTATCACAGAAGTTCGATGCATATTTCTTAAAAATATTTCATTTTGTATTTCAGATAATTTTTCAAATGTGATGTCCTAGTTACATCTTTTACTTAAAAAATTTAATACTTGTGTACTTTTGTATAATTTATTGAAAGATACTACTTATTAGAAACACGGGCAGAAGACCCTTCAATAAAGAAAGAATATATAGAAAAATAGATATAGGTTAAATTTATATATTTTTTAAATATATAAATTTCTAACCACAATATAATATAATAATATATAATATAATATATAATTTTTTATTTTTAGTAATATAAAATACTTTATTGCTAATTAGCAATATACAAATGAAATAATGGAGTGCGGGAAGTGCTTTTCATTTTGTAAGCATTACTTGCGAAGTCCTGTTAAATATATTTTTATTGGCATAAAAAATGAATACATAGCCATTTGCGAAGTCCTCTATCATAAGGTACCCTGCTGCCATCTGTAGGTTTTTTTAATTTATATTTTAGTGTCAGTAGATGACACGATGGCGCCACTGTTATTTTCTTTTTTATATTCATTAATATAGTACATTCTCAGTCGATAAAGTAGGGTCTCATTGAGGTTAGAAATTTTCTCCGGCATCCCCTTAACGTGTAAAATAAAAAGTTTTCTGTTATTAAAAAAGTAAAATCTTGCTTTGGTGGTTATGTTCGGAAGTCAATTGTCTTACAGTTGACTTAACGGTAACTTTAATCAGACATAACCTCTAAACTAGTCAAATTTACGATTAAAATATATTTTTAATAATGCTGCATTTGAACAAAATAATGCAAAATAATACATCTAAATGTAAAGCAAAATTTAGAAAGCATTAATACTTTTTTTACGCTAATAATGTGTTTGAAAATAAATTTAAATTATAATCTCAACTGACTAGAGAGTACGTATAGAGCTACCTTAATAAGGAAAATTAGTGATTCTTAGCTTGATCATCTGTTCAATATAATTAACAATGAATTTCTTTCTCTTTTTGTACACCTTTGAAAAAGGTACTAGTAATCTGTACCGAAACGTCGGCAAATAAAAATAAGTAATTCTACATTATTTCTACGAGATCATCTGAGTCAATTTTTACCCTATAACCACACGATCAAGGAACTTTCGAGCTACAATCACGAATACAAATGAGTTCAAATTTAAGGGTATTGTTTTTCAATGTATTATTTGTGCTGTAAATAGAGGAAATTCAATATATCTTAATAAAAAAATTAATAATAATCAATAAAAAAAGCTGTAATTTGATTATAAAAATTTTCTAGTTACTCTAAATTAATTTCCTCTATTCACACCATAAGTAATACTTTGAAAAATTATGTCATTGAATTTGAGCTCATGGGGTCCATTGGTTCACTATGAATCCTATGGACAGTTGGTCTTCGGAGTTTTCCTAGTGTAACCATATATTGTAGGTCTTCGAAGAGAAGGACCAACATCCTTCCTAGACCTCCCAAAATAAATAAGAGAAAGATGGAAAATTCAGTTTCTGGATTTGGAGTTTCTTAGTTTAGGAATTCTGGACTACAGTCAGTAACGTTCTATTTAAGTATTCAAAATATTATTTGTGGAAACTACTCAGATTGGCTTCCTTTTTATTAAATTCGTAAGAGGTTAGAGTAAAAGAAAAATTAAGAAAATAGAAAAAAAAAGAGAGCGTGAAAAGAGAGGATAAGGAAAATTTAGTCATGAATAAGCAAATTGATATAGATGTATATAAGCATGGAAAAAAGGAACAATGGAAGGGAATAGGGACGCGAAGGAAAATGTAAAAGAACAGGGAATGAGCAGGAAGCCGAGTAGGAAGAAAAGTTAAAGGAAGGGATAAGTAGAATAACAAACGCAAGAAAAGAGGTGATGGATAAAATAAGAAAAGAAATATCGTCAATAGATAAAGATGGGCATAAGAAAAAACATAGAGAGAAATGAGAAGGAAAGGCAGTACCGGCAGTACAGAGGAAAATTAAACGGATTCGGAGGCAGAAGGAGAAGGGGAAGAAGGGGATAGAACGGTAATGAAGCAAGAAGAGAGTGAAGCAAAAGCTGAGAGGAGATGGAAAGAAAAGATAAACGAGACGGTAGAGAAGGCTAACGTGGAAGAGGTAAAGCCATTATTAAAAAGCGTCATGTGGGATTATAGGAAGCAAGTACAAGAATTAAAAGAAGAAAGAGAGACATTAAAAGAGCAAGAGAATAGAAGTTGGGTCTGACCACAGCGTTGACATCAGTACCACAATGGGGGGACACATACCATAACTTAGCTTTTTGTACCCTGTACCATCGTTGCGGTACCATTACATAGGAATCTACCATGATTTCATACGTCTAATATTTTAATTATACATATATTGTAAACTATATTTTAAAACCAATTATTTACATGAAATGTGCATAGAATTCAAATTATGCCGCGTGCAAGTCTGCAACGACGGTTTCCAACAATTTGTTGGTTTTTTACTGTCTACGTCTGTAAACACGATATGCTTGTAGCTTACGTATATGATAATCGGTCCGTTACTCGTCTTGCTAGCAAACAAAATAATCTTCCGGACCGTTAATCAGTGACACGTCAGCACGCGTGGTACGGTCCTGCAATGTTTTGATTGTGCAGCGAAAAGGTTAGGTGCACTGCTTTTCTGGTCTGAGCTTTAACAGTTTGATTTGATTCAGCAAGTCTTCCACGTACTAATTAATACATCAAATCAGGCATGATAACAACATATTTTATAATTTAACCTAACTTGCAAATGTATTTAATATTATTATATACATGTAGGATGGATTCTAAGGGCGATTCTGATGAAAATTCTGCGCCAAACATTTCGCAATGCTTGGCTAAATAATGCGGAATATGCTTCATGGTTAACTCGCGATCCAGATGATAAATATAAAGCAAAATGTAAATTGTGCAGAATAAGTATTAAAGCTGATATCACTGATTCAAAATCACTCGAAGCGCGAGTCCCATAAAAGTTTAATAAATTCAGTGCAATCATAGCAACAACAAAAAGTTGCTTCGTTCGTTCGCCAAGGCAACGTAGAAAACTAGTTCGCTAGGTCTGTCAAAAGAGCTGAAATTATATTAAGTGGTTTTATGGTAGAACATAATATATCTTTCACCACTATAAATCATTTAACAGACCTGATAAAAGATTGCTTTCCTGACTCTAAAATAGCTAAAGACATGCAAATGAAGTCAACAAAAACAGTAGGAATTGTAAAAAATGTACAAAATCTCAAAAAGAAATTTTGTGTGATAAATTACAAAATTCAGTATTTTAAGGTAAGTGTTTATTTATATTTTGTCAGCTGTTATTATTCTTTAAACTGTAATTGCAGCGCAAGAAACAGCTCTATTACGCCCACGAAAAGCGCGTACTTTAATTATTACGCGAATATATCTATATATACATTCGCGTTGCGTAGCGGGCGAGAAAACTAGTGCGCTCCCGGGCTCTCCCACTCCGCGCGTACTCGTTGTCATGACGACTCCCCGCCGCAGCCGCTCTCTCCCGCTCCGCGGCAGTGCTGACTCGCGCCTCGAGGCTGGATCGACTTGACTGTCGAATTCAGTTCTCTAGGTGCGATGAGCCGAGCTCCTTTTCTAAAGGGAGCCTAGAGCGTGCTATGAGCGCGACTAGGAGAATTGCAGGAGCAGCTGATCGCATGCTCGCCCGCCCGTCGTGCACGTCAAAGCCGTCCGTCATTCAATTAAGATTATTCCGTGCGTAGCGATTCTCGATTTATGTACTATTCCGTTTCGCAGCGATTATAGATTTATACATTACCGTGACGATTAATGTTGCTAGCTGATGGATTTTTAGTGAATGTTGTTTAAGTTGAAGCGGCGAGTTATTTGCATTGAATTATTAATAAGTGCGTGATTGTTTATTTTTGTATGATTTCAGAGCGAGTACTGTGAGCGTCCGGCCGGACATTTATTAAGTGCGCGCGTCAATTGCGAAATAGCGCGAGATATTTTGTTCTTTCTTTTCTTGTTGTAATTTCTGATATTCTTTTTTTATTGAATAATGTATTTTCTTATTTTTTATACTAAACTTTGGCATTAACTCTTTTGTTATTTTCTATTAAATGTTTTCTTCCTCAGCACCATAATTTTAATTGATTATTCTGGGGGTTTGGAGTGTAATGAGCTCCAACGATAGTGCGATCGTGCTCTGAGCGATTCGCACGGGTTATTGTGAGTACACTGAGCTCACTCGCGGCTAGGCAGTAAGGTGCTCTGAGCCTTATCTGCATTATTATACACCCTCTGTTCCCCGCAGAAACCCTCTACTTGTTACATGGCGTCCGAATAGGCTGTACTGGGATAGTAGATAGGTTTTTTTTTATTCTCTTAGGAAGAGAGCCGGTAAATTTGTCGCGTGGAAAACCGTGAATTTGCGAGCGTTCTTGTCGGCGGATTAGTTATAGTGTAGCGGCGCGTTAATCACCCATGCGCGATTTTTTTATCGCGTTACTCGTGCGAGCGTTCGAATAAGCTAGTTTTTTTTCTCGTAAGTAGCGTAGTTTTTTTGATATAGTGAGCGTTAATTTCTCCATCGATTTAGAGTCCGAAAATGCCAGATCTTCAAGCTGAATACGTAACCGAATTCAATCTAAGATGTAAGGTAGCACGATTGTTTTTAGAAACTATAGAAGGATTGAAGGAAAAAATAGAGATATTATCCTCCGAAAATCGTAGATTGCGAAAACAGATGTTTCGGTTCGCCCATATAACTTCGGGTAGAATTTCGGTGCTAGAGTCAAAGGTAGTGCTTCACGAAAAATTACTTGAAGATATAACCATGATGATAGAGAAATTATCGTTGAATTAGTACTAAGCTAGGAGATGACGAGTAAGTCTCCGTCAGATTAAATTTAAAGTAATGTATGAAATGCGGATTTCAAGTATCGGGTGGTTAATAAGTCGCGTTTGTTGAAAATTTAGAATTCTGGTATCGAGCGTAGTATTTTTTTACGATTTCTTTTTCTTTTGTTTGCTAGTTTCGTTCAGCTTCAGAACTGAACAGCAGAAATTTTATTGTTCTTTCATTAGTAAAGTTTAAATAAGCGTGTTAAAATGTCGGGTCATGTCGGCGTATCGTGGGTTTATCGCCTGAAGCGTGAAGAGTTGCTTCAAAAACTCTTTAAACACCGAATCGAAGAATCGGGTACGATAGAGCTAAGAAAGCGGCTCGTGTCGTTCGTAAGGAAAAATCCACAGTTGTTCTCGGATATGCCAAAAGATACAGAAGATTACGACGAGCAGCTGGACATCACAATAGACGAAGAAAACGCTGCCAACTGCTTTGGCGGAATGCTTTCTCATAGAGAACAGTGACTTCACATTTGATTTTTCAGTACTTAT